>JUFY01022483.1:0-13864 GCA_001855655.1 Leptopilina clavipes
TTACTTGTAATGTTACAGTAATTTTACGTGTAATATTACTCTAATATTACCTGTAATATTACCTTGAGGCGGACATTTTAATATTACTGTAATATTATTGTAATATTACTGTAATATTATTGTAATATTACTAATATTACATGTAACATCACAGTAATATTACAGTAATTTTAAAGTAATCTTACTTGTAATGTTACAGTAATTTTACGTGTAATATTACTCTAATATTACCTGTAATATTACCTTGAGGCGGACATTTTAATATTACTGTAATATTATTGTAATATTACTGTAATATTATTGTAATATTACTAATATTACATGTAACATCACAGTAATATTACAGTAATTTTACGTGTAATATTACTCTAATATTACCTGTAATATTACCTTGAGGCGGACATTTTAATATTACTGTAATATTATTGTAATATTACTGTAATATTATTGTAATATTACTAATATTACATGTAACATCACAGTAATATTACAGTAATATTACGTGCTATTTGGGTACATTAAAACGCATATAAATCTTCTTTTTCCATTGAACCAATATCTTAATTACTTTCATTTTCCTTCTTGTTTTTATTTTATGTTTTTATATTAAAAGATTAAAACACACCAAATAGTGTTGAGTCAGAAAAGAATGTATTTTTTCACGCATTTTGCATCAAAATAAAATTCAATATTAAGTAGCAGTAAAATTTTTATCACTCCAGTAAAAAATATATAATATGAAATATTGAACAAATTATCAATCCTCCAAGTGAAAGTGTTAAAAAATAAAAACACTAAAATTTTTTTTAATTTTCGACAGCACTTATACTACTGCTGTCTCTATCAAACGCAAAATAATTGTATAAAATAAAAACTTGTGCGTGTAGTCATTCAATAAAATAAATCAATAGGGAAAATGTCAAATAAATAAAGTATCAAACTCAAGTTCATAAAGATCAACTATATTATGAATTAGAATCGACTCAAATCTGACCGCATGATATTATAAAATAGACCCACACACATAAACCACTAACTCACATTTTCAAACTTAATATATACTTTACACACATTAGTCTCGCCTCATCGAACAGTCAATCGAACTCTGTTGTGTTAATCACACAAGTTTTTATTATACAAAATTATTTTGCGTTTCTGATGAAGACAGAAAGTTGTCGGAAAGTTAAAAAAATTTTAGTGTTTCTATTTTTAACTCTTTCACTTCGAGGATAGATAATTTGTCCATCATCTCATAAAATTCAATATATTAACATAATTATCCTGTGAAAAAAAGTTATAAATGAAATGAATTATTATTAATAATTGTCTATTGTAACCAAAATAAATTTGTCCTTTGTGAAGTGAATGATTTATTACACAAATTCTGATATTACAGCATAGAAAATAATGTGATGCTGTAGTTTTTGTAACGAATTTACATCACTCGTAATATCCAACCGGTTTCTTCCAAGGACCATTTATAAAAGTGTACCTTCAAACCAACAAATTCAGACTTCAGTTAATTTTCATATTCCTTGTGAAGTGGAAGAGATTGTGTGTCAAGTGATTGTACTTTTTCTTTCTATAATTGTTTATATCTCTTTAATCTGTGAAACAAAAGTCGTGACAAGTTGAAATTCTAATAATAGTTTCTATTAATCAATCCTATTATATATTTATAATAAATTGTATTATTTAATACAATAATAAATTGTATTATTGCTGTATAGTAAAAAGTGGTAAATATGTTAAAGAAATAATAATAGTAAATTTATATTTTATAAATCGGTTTAAAACAGAATTCATCGTAATATTTAAAAAAAAGAGTTTTCATTGCAGTTTGCCTTAGAGAATGTTGACCTGCGTTGCAATTCTAGTTTTAAAAATGGAGCTATTTCTTCTTGATAATAAATACACTGAAGAGAAAAATTTTTGATAAACTTTGTTGAAGAATTTATTGTATTTATTATTATTATTATTAATATTTCATTTATTGTAGGTATTTATTTATCAAAAAGCAAATTTGTCAAAAAAATGATTATTCCAAAAGGAATTTCTTAATTATTTATTTATATTTATAGTAATTATTTATTACTTTAATAACATAATGTTTCTTTTAGATATATTTTGAGAATTCTGTTGCTTTTTCAAGAAATAAATTTTTTTTAAATTTATCTCAAATTTTCCACGTTGGGAAAAATTAATAAATTCAATTTTTAATATTGCAGAGTGTAACATGTCGATCTCGGATGTTTCTTGGATATTGCAATGGAGTGCAATTTTGTTTATATTGTTTTATTTATACCTGAAATTTGTGACATTTAGTTATTGGAAAAGACGAAATGTACCTCACGAGAAGCCAATAATACCATTTGGAAATACTTGGCGATATATTACACACCAAGTGTCAATGGGTAACAAAACATCTTCTATTACATTTAATTTCACAAAATACTAATATTATGCCTTGAATTAAAATAAGAAGAAAATATTACGCCGAGTTAATTTTACTTATTGTTAGTTTACTTTCTTGTTTCATTAAATTTGAGTTTCGCGCCATTATAATTCTGTAAATTTCCGCCTAGATGGCATGAAAATTCGTTCGTAAACGAGATGAAGTGAACGAAGTATAAGAATCAATGACTCGTTAAAATTATATAAATTGTTAAAATTAATTTTACTTTTGATTGCAAATTATTTTTTAATTAATCTTAAACCAATATTAACCCAAAAACTCAAAGATTATAAATAAAAAATAAATTTCTTATTACAGGTGAATTAATGCAGGACACATACAATAAATTCAAAATGTATCCATTTCATGGGGTTTATTCATTTCATGAGCCGAATTTAATTGTCTCTGATCTTGATCTCATTCATTCAATTACAATAAAAGATTTTCAATATTTTCAAAATCGCATGCCAGACGATCATATTGAATTTGAACCACTACTGAGGAATTTGTTTTTTGAGAGAAATAAAAAATGGCGTAACAACAGAAATAAAATTTCGCCCGCTTTCACATCAAGAAAAATAAAAGAAATGTTTCATCATATCAAAAATGTTGGGGAAAATTTGAAAAAATGCTGTACATCACCTGGAAAAAATAGTGAGATGCTCGATTTTAAGGACCTAGCTGCTAGGTAATAATCGTATTAAAATTTATGTACATTAACCAATTATATCTTTATTAATAACAATTAAATTTCCTATTATTATAATTATTTTTTTATTATTATTATTTATATTTATTTTGGTTTTAGTATTAATATATTGTTATTGGTTTTTATTTTTCCTTTTTGAAGATTCACGACTGATATAATAGCATCTATTGCGTACGGATGTAAATGTAACAGCCTGGAAAATCCAAATCACGAGTTTCGTATTTATGGTAAAAAAATTTTCAACGTAAATCCAGTGAAAATTTTACTGGTTTTTTTTGCACCGATTATACTTAGGATAACACGATTAAGACCCGTGGCACCAGATGTTAACATATACTTTAATAAAATTTTCAACGATGTCGTTACCTATCGACGAGAAAATAATGTTGTCGAAAAGGATTTTGTTGATTTGCTGATCGAATTGATGAACTATGGTTATATTAAAGAACATGAGTCGAGTGAAGAACAGTATGACGAAAAAAGTGCCGAAGGTATTTCAGAAATTAATTTAATAAAATATATTTCAAAAAAATATAATAAAAAATTAATTTAATTAATAATTAATTTACAGAGAAAGCTTTCAGCAATGTGAATATTGAATTTGCCGCAGCACAAGCATTCGTATTTTTTGCTGCCGGATACGAAACATCGTCATCGACAATCACTTATTGTTTGTATCAACTCGCTCTTAATCCTGAAATTCAGGAAAAACTACGTTCGGAAATTAAAAGTGTAATTTCTAATTATGGTGACTTAACTTATGACAGTATTGCAGAAATGAGCTATCTGCAAAAAGTTCTTTTTGGTGAATAATTCTTTCATATATTATTTTTTTTACGCTAGAATAAAAAAAAAAATGAATTATTTACAAACATAAGATATTACAAGGAAACCTCCTCTGGAATATCATGGGAAAGTTCCAATGGAATATTAAGGAAACTTTCCATTGGAATATCAAGGGAATATTTCTTGGAAAGCTTTATTTCCTCAATATTCCCGAATGGACGAAATTTCTCTTTTAAAAATTGATGTAAAAAATGTAAAAATTTGAAAAAATGTAAAAATATTAATTTTAAAGTGAAGTTTCCAAAGGAATATTCAAGGAATATTCCCATTTGATATTCTGGTGGAATTAACAAATTAACTTAAATTCTTGAGCAGACTCAATATTGTTATTATAATACACATAATAACCAAATAATTAATTAATAACCAAATAATGATTATTTTCTGAGACAAATTTGATAAAATAAATAACTTGATCTAAGTAATTAATTATTTGTAGCAAATAATTTGATTAAAATAATTAATTAGTTGTGACAAAAACAATTTGATCAAAATAATAATTCAATTTATTTTAATTTCAGAAACAATAAGAATGTATCCTCCAGTACCACTTTTATCGCGCGTTTGTCTCCAGAATTATAAAGTACCAAACAGTGATTTTGTCATCCCAAAGGGAACGAGAATTACTATTCCCGTTTTGGCAATTCACAATGATTCGGATATATATCCAAATCCAGAGAAATTCAATCCTGAACGATTTAACAATGAAAATGTTGCGAAAAGGCATTCTCAAGCGTTTTTGGGATTTGGTGACGGTCCCAGAATATGCATTGGTAAGAAATTATTTCTATATAATTATATATAGGCAAACATTTATTCTGTGAAGTTCGAACCTCAGAAAATTTTTCACAGAATAGAGGTTTGACCGTATTATTTTATTATAAATTTTATTAACATTTTTAAGTTCTTAATTATAAATGTATTGAGTATTTTAATATAATCTAATTTTTAGGTAAACGAATTGCGTTAATACAAACAAAAGTTATGCTGATTCAACTCTTGTTGCATTACAAGATTTCGACTTGCGAGAAAACTGAAATTCCAATAAAACATAATTCACGAACGTTCACCTTGTCTCCGGAAAATGGTCTCTATTTGACAATTGAGTCATTGTAAATTGACATTATCATTGACACTGTTAAGTAAGCAAGATACTCAAAAACTGATTGACTAAACGAGATTTAAAATTAACGTGGAAAAAATTATATTCTAAATTTAAGAATACGTACTACTTTCCAAAATAAAAATATCTTCTAAATTTTAAGAAAATATTCTTAACATTTAGAATAATATACATTTTTACTATTTCGAATATATTCTTCGTTTTAGAATATATTATTCTAAAATTACAGAAATATTTAATATAGGAATAAATAAAATGCAATGATAAAATATTATAAAATATCTAAATACAGTAAAATCTCGTAACTGCAAAATCTTGAAAATGCTTAAATGTGGATTATTATATAAAGTAAAATTTAAAGTAAGTTTTTTAAAGAGATTTTGAAACATTTGCATATTCTTAAATTGTAAATAGTAATTTTTAAGACGTCACAGTAATTGATGAACTTACCTTATGTGAAAGATGTTGTGCTTCCACTGTACAAGTGGGTAACGTTATTATCAATAATTATAATCTTTATGTAAACGAAATATTGAGATCAGATAATTTATGTGGTGTCCTATTTTAAAATCATTAAAACCTAAAACTCATTTAATCATTATTATTGAATTAGGTTCATTTTTCCTAATTTAAATAATTTTAAAATAAATTATTTTTATTAATTGTAGTTAAATTATTATCAACCAATACCTATGAATTATTAAATTAAATTTAAAATCATTTAATATGAATTTAAAATTTCATTACTGAATTTATTCTAAATAAAATAAATTCAAAAACTCTTGTGAATAGTCACGTGAAAACTATTAAATTCATAAATTAAAAATACTTTTGAAATACAAAAGAAAAAATTTTAAATACAAAAAACTTTGTAAAACAATAAAATGCATAATTTCCTTATAAATAATTTTTTTAATCCTTACTAAGAAAAATGATTTTTAGTTTGTAAAAAAGAAAAAAAATTCTAATACTATGTTATTAGCAAAAAAAAAACAAATTTTTTTTATGAACGTGATGTATTTTATTAAGTTTTGGACTCTCGCATTAAACTTTTCATATCAATCTTTTCCACTTAGTACGATACTGAAGCTCATTAAAAACCATACGAACAACGTTTAACTGTTATTATAAATCATTACACATAAATATATGTATATTATAGACTTATATGAGCATCGCAAGTCAAAGACAATCATAACATACTTTTTTACCGGCGCATCATAATACTTAATAATAATTTAGGCTTTGTAGATGATTACAACAACTATATATGCAACGTTACAAATTCAAGAATAATTTTACACGAGTGCTTTTTTATCATCAACTTTAAATATCCAGCTTGAATAATATTCAAAAATTAGCATGGAAGATTGTGAATAATTTGGTACATACATTACGAACAAAAATTCTAATTATAATATTTTGTTTTAGTTTTAAAAAAAAATCTAAATCTTTCAGATTTTGATATATTTTATTAGTAAAAATAACCTAATGTGCAATACTTGTGTATATGCTATCTTGAATCTTTACCATATATTATTATTATAGCCAAATGATAATTTTCATTTTTGAAAATCCTCTAGGGACATTTTCGTAGGCATTATTTTGTTATAATATGTGAAAACCAACTGGTAAAACTTGAGATATATTTTCTTCTTATATGTTATGATATATCTCCATCATCAAGTAACTTTTAAACGTTATTATCGTGATTAGAGATTGAGGAAAAAAAAATTTTTTTTTGGTCTTTATAAAACTCTTGAAAAAATGTGATACCTGAGCGCGTTCTTAAATTATGTACTAACACACTTTTTTTTATCACGTACACGTTTTCTTGGAAAGTGGTCCTTTAAAATTCTAACCACGATATTTTGTTGATTGAAAAACAATTCATTTATCGATAATAGACAATTTGAAAATTAGTAAAGTCATCACAGAAGCATTATATTATTACATAGTTTAATTGTAAGTTAGACTGCATATCAGTTTTAATAATTTTTTTTTCTTATTAGCGCAGTACAATTACAATGATCAAGTACAAAATGATTCGAAAGCCTAGGATGAAGCTCTATGAAATATTTAATAATTAATGCGAATGCACATTTTGTGTGCATATCGAATGAAACATACTCATACAATTGCGTTAATAATTCTTATATGGTATATATATGTATATAAATGTAGCAATGATAATATTCTATTATTCATTCTTAATGTTCTGTAATTGAGATTTTCAGGGTTTTTCTTCGATTTTTAGAAAGTGAATTTTGTTTTCTTTTTTTCACATCTTCCTGATACACATCAATAAAAATCTTGCTCTCAAAGCGAAATTTTATTAACATTTGTGCAGCTATCGCATTTATTTTTTTTTTGTAGAAAATTAAGAAACTTAAAGAATTATAATAGTAATTGTAAAAATAGAAGTTAAACTCTTTTGCTACTTGTGTCATACTATAAAATAAGTTTAAGGCAACTTTTGCGAAAAGTGCTTTTGCCCGACTGACGGGTTTTGTTTTCTTTTTTACGCTTTACATAAACATCTTTTCGTGTAATTTATAAATTAATTTTATTAATTTTTTTAGAACATTGTGTTGAAAGGGTTTTGGCTAAATTATTTATTTCTTTTTTCTTTCTTTTTTTTTTTTGAAAACGCTTAGGCGGTGAAGAAAAATAAAAAAAGGCAGTATCATTATCTGCAATTTACTTGGAATGATAACTTAAAATTATGTGCCAGACTGCTAGATGCGTTTTTAAGCAGAGCTAGCAATCTCGTTCTTTACAGCTTCATTGTCCGCTTTCTTATTTTCCTCCATAGCCGCTTTATTTTGTCTTACAATTTTAGCGCGTTCCTCCTGCAAAAATAATTCATTATTAAATCACAAAATTAAGTCTTCTACTTAAATTACTATCTTTTTTCAATTTTACTGATAGAAGTTTCAGATTATAATTAGTTTTACTAATACAAAAAATTTTTTTTTGCAAAATTTGTAAGATCACTTGTCTAATTGTATTTTATTATTTTGACTTGATTTCTCAGATTTGCAGTATTAATAGAGAAACCAAAGTCTCTACTTGATAAAATTGATAAGAGTACAACGAACTCACAATCAGAAAGTAATAAAATTGTAGAAAGAAAAAATTGTTAAAAATATAAACTATAAAATGATGAAATAAAATATTGTAGAAAAAAATTATTTAGAAGTATTTATACAAAAACTAAATTAGTGTTGTAGTTCCTAGAGGAAGAAAGAATTTTTTCTTTTCTATTTTCAAAATAGATTTGTACAATAAAAAACGAATAATGAAGTAAAAACTTACATGAATACGAAGTCTCTCTTTCGTTTCACGTTCACGATTTTCACGTCGTTCACGAGCTTGGTCCAATTTTCCCTGAATTTGACTATCCAATTGCAAAACTTTTTCGTTCATACTTTTACGCACGCGAACCACTTGTTCTTCCTGAGAAACATTATAGAAAATTTATTCCAACGACCTTACGATCGTATGTTTATTTTTTACTTTCTTCTAATGACAAAAAAAAAGAAATTTTCTCTTTTGATGTTTAATTATTTATATGATAGTATAAATTAATTATTTATACAGTAGTATAAATAATTAAACACCAAAAAAAATTTTTGAAAACTATTTTATTTTCAAAAATTTAAATATTTTTGAAACTAGGTAGAAATTTAATCAGAATTAAAGAGAAATAAAAAATCTCACATGATCTTTTAAACGATCGACCATCTTCTTGAGATTTTCGTCTCGTTGAGCGGTAGCAGATTTTAATTTGTCCTCAAGTGCAGTACGAACTTCTTCAGTTTGTTGATCCAGAGCCAAACGAGTCTTTTCAACGCTCTCCAACTATTGAAATAATGTTTCGTATTATATTGATAGAAAAAATAACCAATTATTTATTACATAGAAAATAATGATTTATAAGAATGTAAATTTTTGGAAAATAAAAATTTAAGTGGAAAATCAATATTTTCATTTCTTAAAAGAGAAGTGTAAAAAAAATGAGTGTTGAAAATTGCTAGAGGGTTATTTCTATTTAAGAACTATGTATAATGAATATTTAGATGTAGATTCTGATGAATTAAGTTTGTGAAGAGGTTTATTTAATTAAAATTGAAAGAAACTCACGTGATCCTTCAATTTGCTCTTTAGTTCAGTGATGAGAGTTTCTCGATTTTCCACAGTGTGATTCATCTTGGCATCTAGTGATTCGCGGGTCGCCGCTATGAAAGCGGCACTCAACTCGTCCTTTTTACGAGCAGCTTCTTCGATTTTGCTAAGGCGAGATGCCAAAATTGCAAGTTTATTAGCCTCTAAGGAGAGTCGTCTCTCTTCGGCTGCCTTTAATTTTTCCTGGATATTTATCTCCTGAGTTGGTGACGCTTGAGGTGGTGAAGGCGCTCTCTTGGCAACCGTTGGCTCAGCCAGGATCACCTCGTATCTCAATCCACCCTTTGACTTCTCTTGGCATCGGATTTCGGTCGCTTTAAAAAAATTTCAATCGTAATTAGCATCAATTATCAAAAAAAAAAATTTTCATTTAATCTACGAATGGAACAATTTGAAATAATTTTTTTCAAATTACTAGAGGAATATTTATTTTGGTAATGATCTAATGATAAATAATTAAATATTTTTATCTATATATTTACACAGATATAAATTATGTATCTATAAATATTAGATATTTCTATAAAGAGGAATTATTTATACTTCATTCTGTAAATAGAAACAATTCATATAAGTTCGGCATAAAATAAAATAGCATTTTTCAATATCGACTTATATGAAATCTTAAAATACGAAAATATTTTTGGAAGCACTCGATATCTATTGCATGTCACTTTCTTGATAAATAGAATATATAGAATGCAGATACTTTCAACTTTGACATTTGAAAGTGACGAGTGAGACTGTAATAAATAATTTTGTAACTACGGACATCATTATTAAAATATTAAACGTGTGAAATGAAATTTATAATAAATCTCTAATTTGACTACCTATCGAAATTTTTCTCTTGAAAAAAAATACGGAAACGTAATGCAAGAAGATAGACAGGTCTGAATGACTCATGTAGTGTCTTGCAAAGAAGAGATCGATCTGCTCAAAACAATTGTCCCTAGGCGCCGCGACGTCTATCACCGGTACACGCACCGGTAATACCGGCAGACTGGTGCCAGTTTTATTAGTTTTCGTTTATCAACTTCCGACATATGATTTTTTATCAAAACAAAATTTTTCTTTTATTCAATCAAATTTCAGTCGAAATTCAATTTTTCTTTCAAAATTGTTTAATCCAATGAATAATAGTCCAATTATGGTACTATTAATACACGCAGCTAATTAAACAAATACTCACTGATAAATTTGACTTTTTTGGGCTGTTTAGTTCGGGGCTTTCCCTTTCCATTTGTTTTCTTCATCGGTGTCAAACCCCTTCTTTGTCCCGCTTTGACAGCAAATTGATGATTAAATAATTGACTAAGGGATATTTTTTTTATTCTACGAGGCAAGTAAAATATGTAAAAATGTAAATCTCAACTCAAGATTCAATTTACAAATTTTCCTTTCAATTTCCTTTGTAACAAGCTTTCGATAATGTAAAGACAATTCACTAATTAGAATTACGTTAGTTATTAATTACAAATTTTATTTTAATTATGCAATTTTATTACCATAATTATAGAATAACTATCATCAGGAAATTAATTTTCATGTATACATAATTAATAGTTCTTGTCAAACCGCAAATTTGCCAAAAAAAGGCCTTTTTGGAATTATTGAGTTTAAAAAAAAGTAGCTGAACTGTTTAGATTTCAAGGGTTAAATTAATAATAAAAATACTTTTTTTTTGAAATTAAAAAAAAACTTTCGTTTCTCTATATAGAATAAAATAAAATAAAGTTCAGTGGCCATCTTGGGCCGCACCCAAAAACGTGAATCATGCCGGTTATAAGCACGTGTTTGGAAATGCGTTTTTTTTTTTATCAAAATACTCAACAAGTGATCAAAACGATTCCTTGAGAAGTTATTTAATAATTATGGTAATTAACTGTACTTTAATTTTACAACCTGAATAAATAGGAATTAATTTCCATGACAATTATGTAACGATCATTACACTATCATATTTTGATAAATTACAAGATAAATAGTTAAAAATAGAAGAAACTTTAAAATTAAAGTAATTTATTGAACTGCAGTAACCAAGACAATGCTATATACTATATACGGATCGATTAGCATATTGCGACTGCATGGGCGAATGAATATCTGAAACGGAAATTCAATATCTGTATTTAAAAGGGCTTAATACCAGTTCTTAATTAAGATTAATTAAATAAATGTCCCTCCGTTATTTTCTCTCAATTTTGAAATGCATACAAATTATGATTTAATTTTTACCATAGAGAAAATTTTAATTCTTTTTATCCAAATTATTTGCTAAGAATCCTTTTCTTTCTTTTTCACGTGTAATTTTTTCTCATCTTTTTTAAATACAACAGTAAATATGTATTTGAAAATATACTAATATAAAATGAATGTAAAAGCTGCTGATTAAAAAATGTAGTAAAATATTCTTTCATTCCAAAAAATTATTTTATGAAAAAGTCAGAAGAATATTGATTAACTCAAGACCATTGTAGCGAAATGTAAGTATTTTTCATTCAAATTTACTTTTGCATAAATATTGAACAATTGTGTATTATAAATAACAGTGACTTCAACTAAAACTGAGTTGCTATGAATTCAATTAAGGAAATTTTTAAGACTTGTGTAATTTTAACTTTCGGTGATATTTTCAGTAAAATTGATTCAATCGATAGTGAATATTTATTTCTCTCCATTCGCAAACTTAAACTCAGGCTATCGATCTTTTTTGGTTAACTGACTTTTACTGCCTTCAACTTGGACGTATTATAAAGATCACTATCTATCGCCATTTCGCAGAGAACCCCTCTCGGAAAATTAAAAGTAATTAACGAAATTATATCATTCATACGTGCAATTAATTATCCGGAAATAAAATGATTGAAAACGATTCAAGATTTCTCATGAATATAAATTCAAATTTCAAAAACATTTTCTTTTCCAAAATAATAATAAAGCGTCTACATTTGAAATTTTTCAAAGATTCTTACTCATTTTTTTTCAATTAAGAACTGGTATTAAAGCTAAATTTATCGCAGATAAGACATATCTTAAATTCAATAAATCTCTAAGCAATAAATGATGAAATAAAATATTTTTAAAAAATTTAGAGAAGCTGAATTGTTAAAGATTTGTAAAACTTGACTTTTTCAAAAAACTGAGAGATAAAATACTGAAAAATTTATTTTTGAATTTAAACATAACGCCGTTTTGGGTAAATATTTTAAAAGCAGCAGTGCAACTTATTTTATTTAATATATATGTGATGAAAGCTTGTTCGAAGGAAATTTTTCTGTTTCTGAGGAATTTGGCAAGTAGAAGCAAAAGGGTGCGAATTTTTTCATTTTTTTTGAGAACTCACCCACGAGACCCATTGGTACTTTACAACTATGGCAAAAGCATTGCAAAACGGAGTCACGTACAAGATCAATCAACATCTTGGTAGATTTTTGGTTCTTTTTTTTCTTAATTAAAAAGAAGTTACGGAGTGAAAAAGGTTTTTATTATCTCGAGACTGTTGGGAGATTGTTTATCGGGATGAGCCGCTGATGAGTATCAGGAAACAAGATGAGGAAGTGGAGTTTGGATATGGTTTACCTGGGGCGGTGGCTGGAAGGCGACTAAAGACCGTAAAAGACGAGTAATCCCAACGGTGCGCCACGACGCGGCGCCAAGCATCGCTCAATATCCACCCTCTACCCCACTAGGAATCAGGATCTTCAATACATATATACACAACCATTCAAAACACCCTCTGGTTAAATTTAATACCTTTGTATATACGAAATATTCATTGTCGGCTTGTCTCCAAGCACGTGCAAACTTCGCATTCTCATAGATAACCCGGTTTCCGTTATGAACTGCATTTCATTGAGAAAACCTCCTTGTTACCGCGGAATGATGCACAAGAATATTTTCTCCAATTATATCTACTCGATATATTAAACCGAATTTTCAATATAGATAAAATTTTTCAAGATCGAATATTTTATTTAGCAGCAAAATTCTTAATCATTCTTTTCCTTAAACATTTTCATAGATTCTGATGAATTAAAATTTTGAAATAAATTCTATTAAATAAAAATTACATTAAATTGTTGTGATGAGAGATGATGAGGAATCTAACAAAGTGAAAACGAATTATACGATATGTCCAATTAAAAGGAAAAGCGGTAGTGAAAAGTTTATGAAAACAGAAACTTGTCGTTCGTCAAATTGAGTTTCACGGTGAAAATCGCTATAGAAATGAAAGGCTTCCCATTTATTTTATGGGACGTTTCACTCAATACATAAATATTTTCCTTTTTTTGGTTTGTATTTATGTAGCTGGACAATCGGGTTACCCCACGCATTTCAAAGACCCTGTTCTTCAACATTCTGTATATAGTCATGTAGACTAAAAGTAAAGTACACGAACTTGAATCCAAACAGAACATTCAACTTCAAGAATGCATATAGTCTCCTATGAGAAAATTCTTTTCATTATTGCAAAATGTCGGTCAGCAGCAAAGGAATTTTCACAAAAAGAGAGTTATTTCATTTTCCTTGGGGGGGGGGG
>JUFY01022484.1:0-24926 GCA_001855655.1 Leptopilina clavipes
AAAATAAAATGATATTGAAAATATCTCACATTTGTACTGAAGTGAAAAAATTCTATTCTATTTAATACCTGAATTTCCCTTTATACTAACTTACCAAAATAGGATAAAATTATAAATGTTCTCTATTCCAGTCTATTCCAAAACGATCCGTGAAAAATATTTACCATCTGCAAATATACATATGAGGTTATGTTGAACTGTGAAATTGTCAGCTTTCATGCTGTAACTATTAATTATAAGTTTTATCCATAGTTTGATGTGAGGTGAAAAACAATAATGGGTTGTGCTGAATGTAGTTTTATCTGATGTTTATCTTTTATATTTTGTTTATAATATATATTTCAATTTTATATGTGACTTTTATAGAAATAGTAGATGACAAAAAAGTGAGGTTAGGTAGCATGTGTATGGATAAAATTAGCAGCAAATACATTAATATTAACAAATTGATATAAATTTTATATTTTATTACTTTAACAAGAATTCAAATTTAATAATGCTATTGATATCTATACTCGAATAAACTAAATTCCTTTTTACACTTTATTTGAACGGGATTAAAAGGAATACAATCTTACTGTTTTCTGTTCCTTACATAGACTTACGAAACGAAGGAAAATTCAGGTATTAAATGGAATTGATTTTTTTAATTCCATTTAATGCAAGCCTTTTTGCCGGGATCTTCTATTACTAACATTGCACACAATAATTCCTATACTCAACACAGCAATACCGGAAAAATTGTCTCAATATTCTAATAATGCAGAAGTGACAATATTTACAAAATGTTGTCAACATTTTTGCAATTTTAGTTGCTCTAGGAGTAGGAAATGTAATTTTCTCATTTTTTCACAATATCATCTTGAGGTTATAATTTTGATTGGCATCAAATTTGTTAAAATATTTTAAATTTTTATATTCACCAACAAAACTTATTTGTAATATTGAATTTTCAGATGGAAATGAACTTAACAATGTAAAAATATTCGTAGTTAACAATGAGATGATTAAGAAAATATAATTTCTAATCTTTTTTACAAAACATTTGAGATTTGGATTCTTCTAACGTGCGTTGTGAATGTCAGTCATTAATGTACGGGGTACAAATCCAAAATAATAAAACTACATATAACTTTACATTTCCACCAACCTAATTTTCTAAATATTTGTTATATGAATTTGTAATTTTGAAATATAATTAATATAATTTTATACCTGTATTCTCTTCATTTAACAAAATTGATTTTTATATTTCGTACAGTAAGGCGATGATACGTAAGAATTTGAGGTTATCTTTTTGTCGAAAAAGTTTTCACTAAATTTATTCATGTTTCTTCTGGTTCTTATCAAACTTATATAAAATATAGATTCTTTATTCGAACACGAACCTGATTACTGATAAAGATTCATAATAGACGATAAATTATAAATAGTGTGATAAGATTTAACTTTTACAAAGAGAAAAATTTTTTGCACTTTAACGCAACCGTTACAATGAGCAGAGTTGCCAACCCAAAGTAATAAAACCACAGGGGGTTTAGGATGCACACCCCGGGGCGCCTCAGAGAAACAAAAGGTTCTCAATTCCATTCAACAAATCAAAAACAATGTTGATCAATTAGCTGTTTAAGCAGATTTGAGAACCTTTTGCAGCTCCAGGACGCCCCGGGAGGTGCATCATGTAAACCCTCACAATACCCCCACTCAACACCTTTACAAATTAATTTCATTCCAGATAGAATCAATAGCATTTATAATATTTGTTATACGAAATTATATATTGTGAATTATTAATTTATAAATATAATCAAAATATAATTTTATACCTGTATTCTCTTCATTTACCAAAATTGATTCTTATTCCGTGAAATACCGTAAGGCTTTATAGCAGCAGTTTTAGCGTACTAAAATTTTAAGGTTATGTCTTTTTGTCGGAAAATTTTTTCATTAAAATTATTCATTTTTCTTCTAGTTCTTATTAAACTTTTATGAAATTTCGATTCTTTATTCAAACTTGAATCTAATTACTGATAAAGATTTATAATAAACGATAAAATATAAATGATGTGACTAGATTTAATTTTTGTAATAGAATTTCTTCTACTTTCTGACGCCACCACGCCAACTACTTCAATAAGTAGTGATGCCAACATAAGATAATGAAATTTTTAACCTCTCTTTCCTTTCTACCAACATAACAATATGAAAATTCAAATTCAAATCGATCATTTATCTTGTTTTATCAAAATTAAATAAATAAATATTTAAATTTCAACTCGATTGCAATTCTATATCAATTTAATCTTAAATTAATTAAATAATATAAAATTTCTAAATGTTGAAGTATATAACCAAACATTTTTTGTTTGAAAAGATCAATAAGAATAAATAAAGAAATTTTAATTAAATTTTAATTTTTAAAGCACTAAATTTCGAAGTCCAATTTATAAAAAAACTAATTGCGTTCGAAAATTGTTTGAAATATTATACCGATTAAAAATAAACTGTAATAAAAAATTTATTGAAAAATTCTTACCTCAATAATTCCGGGCAGCGTAATTGTAGACGTTATTTTTATTCCATATTGACCTTTGAAAGTGGCTGTTAACATAAATAAAAAAATTCCAGATTTAATAAAATTATAATTATGTTAACATTATAAAAAAATATAAATACATTTTTAAAAATAAGCAAAAATATAAATATAATACTTTCTCATTATTGATGAGAATGTAATTAAAACAACGCTGCAATAATGCATCATAAAGAGAAATAAATGAGGTTTATTTACCTAGACTGAGAATTAGTGTGAAATAATAAATTTATTATTGAAATGGATGTGATTACATTATTTAGATTTCTTATCAATAACATCTAATGCAATAAAGAGAATACTTCTTTTTTGTTGTTTTTTTATAAAGTAGATACTGTGCGCACGCAAAATAGCAAACTACTCTTAATTATAAGTATTTACAAGAAGTAACAGTTACGTAGTCTCAAAAAAAAAAAATCCACTAAAATCTACTTGGACTTTTTAAATAAAAAATGAAAAACTATATTTCAATAATATATTCAAAAATGAAAACAAAGAAATAAAATGTCCCAGCAATTCATAACCAAGAAAGATATAATCTGCATTAATTCTATATTGAAAGAAAAAAATCTATCAAAAAATTAGTAACACATTATCTTAAATATAAGCTAGAAATTCAAATCTAAAAATTCTGTTTCTAATTTTTTTTTAAGAAAAAATCTTTTGGATTTTCTTAAACGCTTATTACATAAGTATACGGCAGATTTGTTTTTAATACTTCTTATTATTATTACTAATAATAATAATTTGTATATGTTCATTAGTGCCGATTTATCTACTTGTATATTTATATCACTAATTTTTATAAACACCTGCTTAATGTTTCTCTTCACTTACTAAATTGTGTTAAAAACCTACAATAATTGTCTTTAATAGGGTAAATAACTAATGAATTTAAAGTTAAGATAAAACGTAATCTACAGAGATTCGTTGAAAGTGCTTTAAAGTTTAATTATCTAACAACTATTGTTTTGAAATTGAACGTTACCCGTTACTTCGAAAGCATTCTATAAATGGGTTACTTAATATATTCGAATAACATTAGAAGCAGTTTTATAACTTATAATTATATATTCTAGAAATAATGTCTCTATTAACATTAATCTAATTTGTGATTTAAAACTTCCAGTAAATCACTTAAGATTTCAATTATATTGTCGAAAGTTTAATATCACTCGAACGCATTACTTGGATGCACAAAACAGTATTAATCTGAAAACAAAGAAAGAATTTATTAAGGAAAAAAAATTTAACAACAGGACAAGTAATGAATTAAATAATTACCGGAAACTTATTGTTTTTGCAGCAAGTAATCTGTTGCATTCGGCGGTATCTGGTAATGGTAGAGGCAAATAAGGACTCTCATTATCAGAATCCGAAAAGTCGTGTTTATGAATTCTCGGATTGACTTTCATGTCACCGAAAGGCCCTTTCAGAATCAGATAATGAATCGGCATCGGGCAAGTTGTTTTTGATTTTAAAATAAGCTGCAAAAATAATTTAATTAGCAATAAAAAATATTTTGGGCTACAATAAATATTTTTTATTCAATAAACAATTAATTCAATTTTGAAATTAAATTCAAAGAGATTTTTAAATTCATGAGAATAAATTTTTTAAGTAAATTAATTCTACTTTCCTGTCATGAAAACACAGAATCTAAACGAATAATTAAATAATAAATTTACACCTGTGACAATAATAAAAACTTTAAAAAAAAATACTACTCCATAATTTTGTCCATTTAAAAATAAATCTTTACCTGATAAGTCATGTCACGCTCTGAACTTTGGGTTGGATCACGTTGATTATTGTTGATTCTCGCCTTCACAACCCATTGATGATTAAAAGCAGTGAATCGTGAAGTTTCGTAGAAAATTTTGTGAACAAACTCATCGGTACGATATGGTTTCATTTGCAAGTCTAGAGGAAAATAGAAAAATAGAATCATTATTAAATTTAAATAATAAAAGTGGAAATTATTTCATTTTTCTTGATTAATTACCATTGAATGTAATTTTTTCATAAGACAAAAGTTCAAAGACATTGTCATATAATCGGCGAGCTTCCAATGTTTTTGTGTCAATGTCAGTTAAAGCTTCCATGACATCGGCTCCAGTACGATGAGGATGCACACAATGTGCTTCATGTTCTGGTGATTCATGGTTAGGACCTCTCCAAGGACAGCCAATCCTGCTGTACTTGCAACATGTTATTCTGTCAAAAAATAAAAGTCATCAATTTCTATATATTACCACTTAATAAATAAGGTGAATGGAAAATATTTAAATTTTTAATAAAGAAAAAAGACAAACCTTTCTAGCAATTGCAAAATTTAATTTAATTTTATATAATAAAAATTTTGCAATTTAAACTAATCATTTATTTCGATAAGAAAAAATTCGTCTCTTCTATTTTTTGGTCATGGAAAATAATGTTTATTATTTTTAAAGTTATTATTCCATAAAAGTGAAATTGTTCTTCAATTATTCTGTAATTCGTCTCAATTGATATTTTTCTCGAAAAGAAAAAGAAATTTGGAAAAATGTTTCAATAAATTGAAATTAATCTTCAACTGAAACTTCATATCCAAAAATTTGGAATTAGCCTCAATTGAGATTATTCCCAGTATTTCGAGATTATCTTCATAGATAAATTTTTGTTTCTTTTTAATCAATAGTATGTACCTTTCTTCACAGAGTGAATCTTCATGTCGTTCCAAAGAATTTCGTGAGAATTCTTTAGCGCAATATTGACATTCAGCTGGTAATTCAGAGACAGCTTTTTCAACGGCTAAATTTCTCGATGCCGATGTCTTGCTGATCTCGATTCGGCAATTTGGACATGTTGCTAATTCGTCTCGAAGTCTGGCATCAGCCAGAACATGAGTGAAGCATCCAGCGCACATCAAGTGACCATTGGTGCACTGTGAACACCAATTTATTAAATATTTTGTTGTATATTATTTGCAAATATGCTCAAAAATAGCATTGCAATAAAATAACATTTTTTTTTATACAATTTAAATTGAAAACAATACATGCAAACATAGTTCGCGAGTATTTTTCAACAATTTTAAAGCTCATTTCTTTTTTCTTTAAAAATACCCCCTTCACAAATATGTATAATCTACATGAAATATTATAACTAAACTATATTATACTCGTTACCATTAATTTGATGTATTAAAACCTGAAACACAAAATCGTATGGGCGTAATTAATATTTTGCGAGAAGTAATGCGTCTATCAGATTTAATGACACAAAATTATAATAATTTATTGTTTATAAAATACATTATTTTTATATAGTGAAAATTAAAAAAGGAAAAAAAATGGAAATGGAAAAAGGATAAACTACAAACTAAGGATAATATTGGGATAATATTACTAAGGGTAAATTCAAAATAACTGACTAATGACCTTTAATTTCGTTTATTATTTTCAAAATACTTCAAGCTGTACATATAATACAATAATGGCTTAGAGATTTTTGATTTCTCTCTCACTCTCACTCTCTCGCTGATTAAACATAAATCTTGACATTAATTTCTTTTCTCGTAGATTCTGAACATTCCTCCTAATTAACTATACATTAGTATAATTAGTTTTTTCTTTTTTTTTTTCTCTCTTCCTCGACATGTAAATTCGAGTTATTTTATAGCTATTGAGTCGTGTACTAATAAATAATTAAAAAACATTTATTAAAAATTAACAAACTAACAATTTTAATTTGTTTTTGTCTTAACATTGCTAACATCAACTCGCAACAACTTTATTGTTATGAAAAATTATAAAAATAAATTTTTTCAACTTTTCAAAAATTAGTGAATATTTTTAAAATGTATTTTTATTTTTTAATTCTACACATTTTAATGCAAATTATAAAATAACTTATTTTGATATTGTAAAAAAGTTATTCTCTAAAAACTATTGTTTAAAGCAATTTATATTCTTTAGAAATTATTTCTTTCAAAATAATCATAAAACCAAACGCGTAAAAATATTTCATAAGTTAAATGACGAAAAATTATTTTTAATTTGACATAAAAGTTTGCTGTTAAATTTTAAAACTGATTTCTTCTATTAAATTTTTTCAAAAAAAAAAAAAATACATGCAGTACCTACCTTTGATACTTTGTATGTATCAGTAAAATTTAAAAAAATTATGATTTATCTTACCTTCTGCATATAATAAGTTTACTTTTAAGTATATACTATTGATTTTTATCTTCTTAAAACAATTATTGGTTATGAAAATCTTAGGTCACAATAGATATTTTATATACACGAACTTTTGAAAATTATAAATAATTGAAAAATAAATAAGAAATTTTTGTTTATTAAAAAAAATTTATTTAATAAATATTGAAGATTTCTCTATTTAAAAAAAAGAATGTAAATTTTGAAATTTACATTACAGGGAAAACAACAGTAGGAAATAGGAAAAGGGGTATTTTGAAAGTTACAAAAATAACTGAGTGAGAGAGAAAAAAAGGATTACCTACTATGAAGCATTTTAGCCGCAGCAACTGATAAATTTGGGAGATAAAAATGAGCAATTATTGTATTTTGCATAACAAAAAATAAATAAATTTAAGTCCTTTTTTTAACAAAAAAAAGGACGCAAAAACTTCTCTGAATCAATTAAAATTTTTTATCACGAAAATTGAATATATTGTGTAACAGGTTAAAAATTAGACGAATTTCTCTTTTTCTTATGTTTAAATAATAAAAACCGTATTTTCTTTGAATAAAGAAATAAAATAATTGACAAAATAAAGAAAAATGAACTTTTTATCAATTATAAATAATAATAAGAAATAATTTTAATTGTATGTTAACGTGTATTCATGTCATGAATAACTCGTAACAAAGACAATTCTAGAAAAAAGGTCCACTTTAAAAAATTACGCAATATGTTTCCTAACAATGGAACAAAGTAGATTCTCTCTCAGCACGTAACTTCTCATGTCAACAAAGATCAGCTGTTCTTTGATGTTCATCGAGAAACTTGATTTTAAAACGTAAATATTGAAAAAAAGCAGGTGTTAAACATGACTCTTATTGTAAATGAAAATGAAAGAAATTTAAATTGTTAACAGTGAATGAAAATTATTTCAAATAGAAATAATTAAGATATTGAAAAAGAATGGCGGCGTTCCATTCTCAATATACACGATCCTGTAGCAAACACGAATTGCACGCGACACTTTATGTTAAAATATCACATTAATAATGAAATTGTACAATAAAATTGAAAAACGAATTGCCTTCTCGCGATTTCACTTATCATATTAGTATAATTTTGAAAAGGAATCCAATATTGGTTCACATACCTGATAAACAGCTGCCCTGGGTAAATCGAGGCAGACAGCACAGCACAAGATGCCACCCAATCTATGTTCCAATTTTTGTTCCGTTTTTCCTTCAGCGCGAAGAACTTTACGTCTTTTTGCATCGGGCTCAAGAAAATCCTCGCTTTTTTCAACATCTTCACGAATTTGTGGAGCTGGGACAACTTGCTCTGATATTCCACTCGATGAAGCAACCTCGTTGCTCGGATCTGCCATTTTGAGTGTTTTGATTTTTCCTGGACGAGACGTGCGAGAACTGCGCAGATGTCAAGTACGCAGTTAATAATTTTCTTTTTCTTTTCAACATACACGGTGCAAAGCAGTGTGATAGAATAGGAGAGAATGTTTTTATCATTATTATGACTTACGATTATTTACATTTTAATCGCATGTTTATACACGCGTCAAAAGCAGAAAAAATCAAAACAATTGAAAAAATGTCAATGGATTTGTAAATTTTTTACAAAAAAAAAAACTTGAAACACTTTCACAGAAATGTTAATATCTTATATATATATATATATATGCAATAGGGAGTATGTAATGATTAACAGAGTGCATTGCCCAGATGACCTCGCTAGGAATGTCAAATGAGTTAGTGTCCATGCAATCACTCCTTATATTATAATTATATCACAATTATGTCAGTTACATAAAAAATTATTTTTAAAATATTCAATCAATTCTTTCCAAATTAGAATAACAAAATTTTCTACGTTGTTTACTTTTTTCATTGGAAAAATCAAGGGAAAAAAATTGTGACGTCACAAGAGGGTTTAGGGTTAGTTTATTACAACTGCGTAGGTGGGAATTGCGTCACAAATAATTTGTTAAATAATCCCTCAAAAAGATAAATATAGAAAAACATTGAATTTGTAACACTTACTTTTGATTTCCCGGGTTCTTGGTTCAACTTGTTGAGACCTGGTGATTATGAAATGTCAGGTAGATTTACAGCAACGACCCAAACAGCTGATACAAACGATGCACTTTTACTGACTTCTATACACTGAAATCTTCCCTCATTCTTCTTTTTGTTGTAATGTTATTGCCCTTCAGATGGGAGCATAATAATATTATACGGCTATTATTTCCAGTCACGAACGGTATTTTACCGAGAAATTTACCTGACCACTGGATTAGAAAACCTGAACGGAACCCACTGAACCTGAAAATCGATCTACATCATAACAACAACCTCATTGGTCTATTATTTGAGGTTTAAAAATTAGCGCGCTTTACTTCAACCAATGCGTGCAAATTCAACAAAATTTCTCATTCGTCGAAATTGAGCGCGTAAATTTAAAGGTTTTTTTCAAACAATAATTTTATTAAATGTGGATAAATTTATAATTATTTCAAAAAGTAATAAATTTACAAATAAGTCACTATCTAAATAATATAAAAATTAAATGTATTTAATAAATGGTAAATAATATATTTAATAATAATTAAATAAATCAATTGAAATAGAATAATAATAATAAACAATTGATATTATTTTTTGAGGAACATAAATTAATTTCTTTCTTATTCTCTATTGACAAAAAAAGTTTTTTTTTCTTATTTATAAAAAAAACTCTTCTTGATCAAATAGAACTTTCATTAAATAATAATAAAGAACTTTTTCCAAAAATTAGTATCAATTAATTTTTACTGAAAAAAAACTGTCACAACTTTAAATTTTGTATTGGAAAAAGGTGAGAAAAAATTTTTCAAACATCAATTATATACTTTGTAGTAATAATTCAACTTTGACATATTTGTTGACATTCAGATTGTCATTGCTGACAGAATAATAAATTCTACTTTGATAATATAATCTTTAGCTTGGAATATTTGTTTATAATGAAAGAAATTAATTCAAGATAAACTTTTAATTCTGAATTTGTCTTATTATGATAAATAGTGAAGCAGAAAAGCAATTTTCAATTCAGTCTTACTTTGAAGAATGCGAAAGTAACACGAAAGTGATAATATTAAATTTTCAAAAATGAACAACAGTGTTAAAACTCCTCTTCTATTAAAGTGCGTGTAAAATTTATACAATAAGGCAAAACATAAATATTTATAAAGTGTAGTTTTTAATTATTGCAGTGAATTTCAGTCAGAATTATTTATTCTTTTGTCCTTGAAATAAACACAAAATAAAATACATTTCTTTTCAATATCAAAGACAAAATTTCTTTCGATAATTTATTATTTTTCCCCTATTATTTCTAAATTGACTACAACAAAAAAAAATAAAATATTTTATTAACTAATTTTACAATTAAATAGAAAATAAATTTTTTTTTTCAGTGACGAAACTCAATCAGTTTTGAATTATCGGACTAATTATTCTAACTTTGAAATTAAATCAAAAGATTTAAAAAATTCAATTGAAAACAATAATAATTATGACTATTCCATTATTATCGAGCGATACTCTTCAAATTCTAAGGGTGTTATGGCACAGGTAAATTTATATTCTCGAAAAAAGAAAAGAAAATTACTTAATTCCTATTGTAAATAATTTCAATTTTTCAGTGTTTATTAACGGGGGCAGTATTTATTTTAATGGCAGGCTGTGGTATGCCAATCGGGTACAGTGCAATTCTTTTACCTCAATTATTAGAAAATAATGGAACTCTTCATATTGATACTGAAACAGGATCTTGGATAGGTAAGTAACAATTTATTTTTTATATTCTTTGTTAAAATCTGTCTCATAAATTGTTGAGCTCTTGTTAGCAAATTAAAAATTTTTATATATGTATAATTAATTTGTTGTAAATTTTCGAGGAAAAATATTTACAATTAATTATTAAATTGTGATCTTAATTGCATATAGAGATCATGGATCAAAATACAGGTTCAAGGTGAGAAAAGAGTATTTGACCCTCGCGAGATAAAATTACTACGAGAATAGTTTAGAACTTTGTCATAACACTGACCTACATTTGATTTGATTGCATAATTTTATCATTCTCAAGGTCATACGTTATTCAGAATTTATTTTGATTGAAAATAAAATGAAAATAAAATGAAAATAAAATCAAATTTATTCGACAAATATTTTATTCAAACTGAAATTCACTGTATTAATAATTATAAAACTTTAATATTCGCAAATTTCCAATTTACTATGTAAATGTATATTTTCTTTATCTAAAAAAACTGAGAATACTGTTCAATTTGAATTCAAGAAATTTAATAAATTTATTAAGGACATGATGGACAAACATTTTGTAATTTATGTCAAGAACATGTTCAGTTATCTATTATTAAAATTTTTTTTCATTCACTAAATAATAAAACTTTCAAACAGATACAATTTTATAAATCAAAAATTATTATTAAATTAAATGAAAATCAAATAATCTCTCTAGATGATAATCTGTTTCACTAAAAAAAAAAATTTAATCTTTGGTAAATTTTCCAGAACAAAATTGAAAATTATCACAATATTACTCTTAAAAATGATGCTTTTCATTGAATACAAATGTTTATTTTGTGAAATTCTTCCATTCTAAATTGATTCACTGATAAGATGTGGAAAATTCTGTTCGAGCCTTCTCATTGAGAGAAAGCAATGAACTTATAAGAAGAAATGATAATTACTGTAATGCATCCAATATTTCACAATCAAGAAAAACATTTTATGGGAGAAAATATTTAAATTTACGAAGAACATTAATTTTAATTTTAATTTTATTCAATTAAATAAAGTTAAAAATGGGGGATGAAAAATAAAAATTTCATTACCTGCACTTAGAGGGACCTTTGGAAATTTCTCGGAATTGAAAAGTGGAAATAATTTACAGCTTCAGTGCACAGTTTAGCAACGCCAGTTGGAGCCTTAGTTTCTGGATTCATAATGGAATGTATTGGAAGAAGAGGAACACTTCAGCTGGCAGCAATTCCCCTTTGTTCTGGATGGTTAACAATGGCTTTCGCTAAATATGTTCATCATTTCTTCATTGGGAGGATTCTATCCGGATTCGCTGTGGGATTAGCCACAGTTCCGTCTCAGGTACCTGTAAAATTATATTTAATAAGTACCTTTTTAACATTTTTTTAAGTGTTTAGTAATTAAATTACACATTATTATTTGACAATTTCATCCCCGTTATTTATTTCTTTTAATGCAGGTAATTTTGGGAGAAATGGTAGATCCAGGACTTCGAGGAATGTTACTGGGTGGCACAATAGCGGCATATTCTGCTGGAATTCTTTTTGTTTATGCTTTAGGTGCAATTTTAAGATGGGACTTTGTAGCTATTTACGGGACAATTCCATCAATTATTGGATTTTTCACTCTTTGTATGATTCACGAAAGTCCTGCCTGGCTAATCAGACAAAATCGAATAGAAGCTGCAAAAAAAGCTCTTCTTTGGCTCAGAGGAGGCGACAAAAATCAGGTATAATATTTTATCACATAACATAAAAAAATTCTTGAAAACGAAATATTCAAATAATAAAATATATTTTTATTTATATAATAATAATTACTATTACTATTTTATTTAATTGAAAATTGTTCATATTTTTTAATGTTCCCTAATTTTTACTGTAAAATGTATTAGAATATAAATATTTTGCAGGTATTAATTGAAGCTTCTATTCTAGAGGCAAGAGCAAATGCTGATTTCGCCAGAAAGTTAATCAACCCTTCTTTGAGAGAAAAAGTCTTGTCAGTATTTTCAACAATTTTAAATCCAGGCGTTATTAGACCACTAATTATAATTAATGTCTTTAATATTCTCCAACTCCTGAGTGGAACTTATGTCATTATCTTTTACGGAGTAGATCTCATGAAGCACATAGGTAATTTTTAAAATTATTTTTACAAAATAACAAGGTAGAAGCAAAATTTCCTTACAGAATTACTGGCACAATTTACAAAAAAAAAATAATTAAATTGACATTTAAATGTTAATATTTGCAATATTTAAATTTTTGATTTACGAAAAAGTATTACCAAACTTTTGCAGACTTCTTGATTTTCCCCTGATCTGTGATGATTCTAAAAATGATAATTTTATAAAATAATAATATATTTGACTTGACTGATTATTTTAAATTTAATTTTGTACTTCAAAAAATACTCACACGTTTAATTATCCTTTTTAGGAAATCATTCTGCAAATTTCTTCTTTTTTTTTTTGCTTGCAGGAGTAAATAATTTGGATAATTATTTATGGGCAGCTTTATTGGCTGTTATGAGATTAATATTTTCCATTTTTGCTTGCTTCCTTTTGTTGAAAATGGATCGAAGGTCTCTGGCACTTCTCTCTGGTATTGGAACAGGATCATCCGCCTTAATTTTAGCGAGTTACTTGTTACTTCAAAAAGGAATCTCTCCTTATGATGTAAGAATTTTTATTTCTTCAAAATTAAATCTGAAAATTTCAATAATATATAGTTTTTCATTGATTAAATTAATATTGGACGTAAAATTTTTATTTTAACAGATTTATGTCCTTGGTTCATGTCTTCTAATCTATGTGGCTGCGAATACAATCGGTTTCTTGAGTTTATCAAGGATTATGGTGGTTGAATTGCTTCCTCAAAGAGCCAGAGGTTTTGCTGGTGGTTTCATTTTTTCCTTATTTCACGTGACACTTTTTGGCGTTACAAAATATTTTCCTCAGGTGAGATTTTTTATATCTTCAATGGCTTTTCCTGTAAGCTAAAAGCATTTTTTCGTTTGTTAATTATTACGGTAATTTAATTCAATTAATTTTCAGATGACAGAATCAATTGGCATGCCAGGAATTTTTCTACTTTTTGCTAATTTTGCATTTATGAATGTTGTCTTCACTTATTTCTTTTTGCCCGAGACTAAAGATCGTACTCTTAATGAAATTGAAGATTATTTTCAGGTAAGTCGTCAAAATATTGTACTTTGTAAATTCAAGTTTTTTAGATAAAGATTTTTAACATATGGCATATTATTTAAAATATAAAGAACGAATTATAATACAAGAAATTCCATTAATTTACTCAACATTAATTTTTCACAGAAAGGAAATATTTTTTGGATCTCAAAACAAGAAGAACGAAAACAAACCATTAATTTAATGGCATACAACAATCAATATAAATAAAAAATAATAATACTGTCTCACAAAAAAACGTTTCTTTTTTAAGATTTCAATTGCACTCTAGTAATTATTATATTTAAAATCTCAAATCTCAAATTAGAAAAAATCATAATTTATTTTCAACGTATTATTTATTTCATCGAAATTACTCATATAGATTTTAAAAGTACTGCAAATAAGATTTAGCATTATTTTCATTAATTTTAAAAACAATTTAAGTGACGAATTTAATTCTACCCGCGTGATTATCTTTATGACTATTTACTTTGAATTTGTAATATTCAAAATATTGTAAAAAAATAATAGTGTTATTATAACAATTATAATAATCGTAAAATAAAATAATGGAATTAAACTGAAAAAATTTCTTTATTTAATCACTAAAACCTGTTTAATATTAATGTAACTAAATTAAAATAGTATAAAAATCATTTTACCTTTTTTTCAATCGTATTTTTTTACAAACAGGTGAATAAATTTTCTCTTTATACATAATTTAAATTCTACAGCTCTGAACCTGGAAAACAATTTTTCAGAATTAAATTAAAAAAAAAAAAAAAAATTGTTAAACTTAAGACTTAAACTACATACTTAAACATAATAATTATCTTTAAAGCATAAGATATTTACCGCATGTATTTGGAATATAAAATATAAAAACTCCTGAGAAGAATATTCTTGATGCAAATTGCATGGTAGAAAGACGATGATTGACATTAATTACAATGACTGCAAGTATGTTTCTGATAAACATATTAAATATTCCGAGAGGAAGCTTTCTTGGGGTCGTAAAACTTAATGCTATAAATTGTCAGGAAATGACAACCGATTGTTAACGGTAGTTAACAATAATTGGTTGTCATTTCCTTCATTTTCAGCTTCTTTTCTTGTATTTCGAAGGGATAAGAAATCGATTTGTTTCAAATATGCAAAACAGCATAAATAAATTAAAAGATAAAATATAGTTAATATCAAATAAATTAATTCTTTAAATTAATAAATATTAAATAAAAAAATTATTATAATTAATCCAAAAAAATTAATTCTCAAATGGAATTTTTCTTCATTGATTTTTTTTAAATTTAGAAATCAAAAGAAAAAATTATTGAAAAATTCTTTCTACAAGAATAATTCTTGTAGAAACAATTTTCCAATTCGAGCGCAGCGGTTCTTACTGTATCCAACCCCTCAATTGTTAATTATTATTATTTTTATTTTTAAACATTATATAAAGCACTTGCACTATCATCATTACAACAATAGTTATTAATTTTCTATTTATTAATCATAGCTCTTAAAACTGATAAAAACGACATATTCATTTTGACAATCTGGAAGAACATTAATGAAGGTCAACTGATGAGAAAATTTATAAGATATAATTTAATTTTTTGAATTAAATTTATACTTACTGATGTAAAATTTTGCAACGTCATATCATAAAATCCTCCTGCTGATATCATTATAGGACGCTGTGTTCTTAATATTAGAAGAAAAATACTTTTCGACGATTTCACTGTTAAATTTGTCCAAAATGATTGATAAGCCGCCATTCCAACTTCCAGTGCCTGCATCAATATTATCATCAATTTTCATTGTTAAAAAAATTTAAATAATTCGTTTCATTTTTAATACATACTTGATCCATCAGTTCTTGGCCCGGCCAACAGAATAAAAGAATTTGAAGAAAATTCGCCACCACTAGACCAGAATAAGAAAGCAAGTAAAACCAATTTACTGGAGTTTCGTTCAAAGTCTGTAATAAAAAAAAAGAAATTGATTAATATTTTAATAATTAATTTATTTCTATTAGTAAAATCTGCTACTAATATATTCTTAAGAAAATATTTTTTACAAACATTAATTTAAATTCTGGAAAACTTACTACAATCAATTGAAATCCACTAAGGCAATTAGCAACAAAACTCGTTCCTAATTGATAAAAACAAAGTGTACTGAAGAGTTGATTCAATTTCTGAACGTTCCTTAAAAAAAAGATAATTCAATTTGAAAATTAATATTCCAAGAGGTAATTTTTTTTTGTAAACATTCATTGAAACATTTGAATTAAACCTGATTTGATAATTATGATTTTCAACAAGTTCCTTAATTGTTTTTTGTGTGTTATATTTTGCAAAACCTACTTTTTTTAATTTCTCCTGCAAAATACCTAATTGAGCACAAGAATGCCAAATTGCAACAAAAACAAAAGTATCCATGCCCAAATTATAACTTACACCCAAACCCAGTCCAGAGAATACCTGTATATCAAAAGCAATGTATTTTTTAATTAAAAAAAAAATTACCTTCTACGTAATTAGAGAGATGAAACAATATTTTTTATTTCATCCCTTATTTATTATTGTTATAAATGACAAAATTTGTATTAGATACTTTAAAAATTTCCAAAATCTATTACCATATTATGTATTTACTTCTCGAAAAATATTACCTGAACGAGGTATACAATAGCGTAAATTAAATCTGAATTTTGATCCCAATAGAACCAGGCACAAAATGGATAACGTTTCTTACGCGCTGGATCGCTGTCACGTCCAATTATTAATGGTACACAAAACAGCATAATTTCAAAATAATAAACACAAACGAGAAAAAATTTTGTCACAAATCTTCCGAAACGTGCGTGACGAAGAATTAATTCTTTCTCTTCTTCTGGCGTTTCATCACGCAAGGAATTATAGAAATTATATTTCATCATTTGTAACAATTCCTGTGAAATTTTGGGATAAATAGAATAATAATTAGGTAAAGATTTATTATGAAAATAATTAGTGACATATAGCACATAAATGGCATCAAAATAAAAACCTTGAACTCAATCTGATTTGTGGCAACATGAGTATACTTTAAACAAACGGAAAGTGCATGAATTGTCATACACAAATTCTGAAAAATGGCAAAATTATTACCCCAAACAATATAAATGTCGAGTAACATGGGCAATAAAAGTAAAGTCCACAAGAAGATTGCAAATATAAATAAATGAAATTTATGAATGTAAATTCGCCAAATTGTATCGTTTTCATGAGTGGGCCAAAGGCCAATTAGTCTTAAATAAAGTCTATTAATGTAAATATAGTCTTCAAATTTCTCCTTCGTCATATTTATAATTTAATATTTTTTCAGTTTAATTAATTTATAGACAAAAAATTGAAGAATAGTAAAGTTAAGTCTTAAATATTCGTTATGGAAATATTCTTTACGAACAATATTTTTATAAATATTATGAATTATTCTTTATAAAAATGTAATCTCTTTGGTAAATAATTTTACAACTGAGGGAAATTTTAAGAGAGTGAAAATTCTAGGTACAGATAATAAAATATTATTCTATGATTGACATTTAAATAAAAGACGATACTTAAGTTTCCATAGGATTTTTAAATATTCAGATAATAAATGTACTTTTCGGATGACAATTGACGGAAAATTCAAGTTTCTATTAAACGACAACATATTATTATCTACAGTCTTCTCATGTTTTTCTATATTTTGTAGAAATATACTAATTATATATGGAAATAAAAGTTGATTTCCTGAATAAGAACATGAAAGAATTTAATCAATACGACTTTTTTAATTATTCATGTATAACATACGTGGACATATCTCTTTCGATCAAATGAAAAAAAAAAATTATGATATGAAAATTTTCCGTCTTTAAGAAATAACAGTGAGTTAGTTTTATTGAGACAAACCGTGAGTTGTAAAAGCGTCAGATAACTAAAAATCTTGACAGTGAAAATAATTACTTCGACTAATTAAATAATTGTAAAATTTTTTCAAGTTGTTACAAATATTGTCATTTAAATTCGTTTAATAATGTAGTTACCTTTCAATTCACGTTTAATGAAGATATTTTTTTCACTTCATGTTTCAGACTGATGTAAGAGAGAAAATTTTTTATACAAATAATTATTCACAAAAATGATTTTTCAATATCAAAAAACAATCATCAACAATCATCATCTTAAATTTCTCTCACACAAAGAATTTTCAAAATTTTATTTCATCATTTATAGCAATTTCTATGAATTTTGAAAAATTATTTAAAATAAAATTAAATAACAGATAAAATACATAAACGACAATAAATAAATACCATAAAAACAGTCTGAATTAGTGAGATAGACCAAGAGGTTGATAAAGTGTCAGAAAAAAAAATATTATGACACTAAAATTATTACTTCGACTAAATATGAAATTTTACCTGATTAAACTTTTTGTAATTTACCCAATAAAAATTGTTAAAAACTATCATACCAATTGTGTAACACACGCTCCTTAAAATTGATTAAATTGGGATCGATAATCAATATCGACATTATTATCGAGTTTTGTGTTAGTGCAGCAGTAAATGGATTAAAATTAAAATCTTCGTAAAAAGTTAACGATATTTATTACTACTTTAAAAGATCTTTAATTAGATTCCTATGAGAAAGCAATGGTAGATAATATTATCAACACTAATTATTAACTAATTCTAATGACTTGACATCATAGCCCTCAAAAGAGACAAAAATGACATTGATGCTTTGACAATCTGCAAGGAATGTCATTACAATTAAAATACAAAAAAATTAATTTTTCATTTCATTCATTTCTTAAGTTTAAACTTAATACTAAGTAAATGGTAAATACTCACTCGGGTAAAATTCTCCAATGTCATGTCGTACATTCCTCCTGCGCTAATTACGAGGGGATTTTGAGCTCTTAATATGATTAAAATAACAGCCTTCGAAGACTTATGATGTAAATTGGTCCACAAAGATTGATAGGCAGCATTTCCGACTCCAAAACTCTATTAAATTTTAGTTTCAATCATCACAATATATCTCTTTGAAAAATAACTATATAATAAACAATAAGTCAAACAATTAAAATTTGAATACCTTTTCCATTAATTCATTGCTTGGCCAACAGTATAATAGAATTTGAAATAAAGTAACGACCAAATAGCCAAAATATAAAACGGTCCCCCGATAATCCGAGTTTTCGCTATTTAAAGACTGTAAAAAACATAGTTTTCAAAAATATATTAAAAATAATAATTAAAACTTAGAAATACTTTTCAAATTTAATAATCGATATGTATAATGAATAATTATCGCAAAAAGATTTAATTTTATAAAAAATAATTACCACGATTAATTGAAATCCAGAAAAGGAGATAACAAAGCCACTTGTCATAAGTTGGTAGAGGCATAATTTACTGAATAATTGATTTAATAATTGTACGAGTCTTTTAAAACAAATAAATTTCATTATTAATTAAATTAAAGAAATATTTCTTAACTTTTTAATAGTTATAAGTAAAAATACTCACTAATTATTAATTAGTATGTAAAAAAAGTGAGATATTCACCTGATCTGACTATTATGATTGTAAACAATACTCTCTATTGCTTTTGACGAAACAAATGATTTGTCACCAAGTTTCAAAAGTTTCATCTGAAGAATATTCAACTGGGCGCAAGAATGCCAAATTGAAACGAAAATGAAACTGTCAATTCCAGCTAAAAAACTCACGCCAAGACAAATCCCAATAAATGCCTGTAAAAAATAATTTGTTGTTATAAATACAAAGAAATTGAAATTACGAAATGAAAAAGAAGCGTACGAACCTGAATTCCATAGAAAAGTGCGTATACAATATTTGAATATTGATCATAATAATACCAAGAACAATATGGATAACGTTTATGACGAGCAGGATCACTGTCTATTCCATAAATAAACGGTATTAAAAATAAAAAAGTTTCTTCATAATATACAGTCAGAAGGAAATATTTAGTAACAGTTCGTGCAAAATTTGCATGATCAAGAAGAATGTCTTTCTGCTCATTCGATGTTGAATCTAATAAGCAACCATCAAAATTATTTTTCATTGTCCTTAATAATTCCTGTAAAATAAAATTACCAAAATTAATATCAATAAATTCATTGATATTCATTGAATTTTTTATAAACAAGTCGCCTGCATCATATTAACAGAAAGCAACATTAAATACCAAAAAAAAAACATTGCTTGCTTTTGACATGAAGCAAGCAAAATTATTTACACAAGAAAAAAAAATTTAATTCGTACTGATCACCACACCTTAAGAATGTTCTCGTTTGAAATAACATGAACAAATTTTAGAACTATAAAAATAGCATGCACTGTAAGACACAAATTTTGCGCTATTGCACTGATGTTTCCCCAAACAAAATATAAATCAAGTATCATTGTTTTTTCACTTTATTGACGAATTATTTTCTTGTCGATTTGCATAAATTACTCTCAAAACTGATAGAAATGATATAGCTGATTTTACAATCTGTAAGAAAATTTCAACAAAATTTTAATAAATTAAAACCAAATTTAGTATTTATTCGGTATTATTAATAATTAGTTAATTTAAATAACGATATTGAATTAAAAGTTATTTTAAATATTTCTACATGAATATGAATTTGAAAAAAAACAAATTAATTTATTACCAATGTGAAATTTTCCAAATTCATGTCATATAAACCTCCAGCGGAAAGAACAAGACGCTTTTGTGCTCTCAATATTAGTAGTGAGAGTAATTTTGCATTTGATGGTTTTAAATTCGCCCAGAATGATTGATAGGCAGACATTCCGATTTGGAAACTCTGTATTTAATTAATTTATTTATTTTTCAGTTATTAAAGAAAAAAGAAAGAGAATTTCTCTTACCTGATCCATTAATTGATGGCTTGGCCAACAATACATGAGAACTTGGAATAAGTTGGCACTAAGAAACCCTCCGTAAAAGAAGGCGCCATTTAAATCTACATGACTACTGGTTATGATCTGAAAGAAAAATTAGTACCTTAAAATAATATACTACCAGACATTATTCATTTTACGAAAATATGAAAGAAAAATCTAACAATAATTAATTGGAATCCAGTGAAGCAGACAGTAGTACAACTAGTAAGTAGTTGACTTAAACACAATTTGCCAAAAATTTCATTTAATAACTGAATTGTCCTGTTAAAAAGAAAAAATACTCCTTAATCTTTCTAAATAATAAAAAATGAAATATTTAAACTCAATTACGAAAAATATGAAACAAATTTTATTTACCTGATTTGCAATTTGTGCTTTATAACAAGATTTCTCACTACTGCTTTTGAGTAATTCGATTTAATGCCAATGTTCAATAGTTCAGTTTGAAGTATATTTAATTGTGCACATGTATGATAAATTGCTGTACAACATAAACTCTCTATTGCTATGGAATAACTAATCCCAAAAATAGGTCCAGCAATTACCTGCAAAAAGAAAAACAAATTTGTTCGTAAAAACAAAGTTATTAGTATCAAAAAAAGTTTCTAATTACCTGCATAATGTAAGCAATAGCGTAAATAACATCTGAATTTTGATCCCAATAATACCAGGAGCAAAATGGATAACGTTTTTTACGAGCTGGATCACTTTCAATTCCGTAAATGAAAGGTAATAAGAACATTAAAATTATAAAGAAATAAACCGTAACGATAAATCCTTTAGTAATGTATAACGCAAATCGAGCATGAATGAACAGAATATTTTTTTGCTCTACTGACATTTCAGAAGATAAAGAAATATCCCAATTGTGCTGCATAATCAACACCAAATTCTGTAAAATGGTAAATAATTAATATAACTAATAAAATGAATTTCAATATTTTTTCTAATTTCAAATAATAATTGCAAATTCTCACCTTAATTAATTTCTTCTTCATAATAATGTAACTATATTTGAAAACTGCATTAACCATATGCATAGTGAGACACAAATTTTGGACTACTGCGTCAAAATTACCCCAAACCATAAATAAATCCAAGAAACTGGGAATTACTAAAAATGTCGTGACTAATATTATACTCGCTAGAGGATTATACTTATGAATGGTGAGTCGCAAATTTGATGCTTTATCATGCAACGGCCATATTCCAACAATAATTAAATGTATTTTATTAACGTAAATATATTCCTCGAATTTCACCATTATTTTTAATATATAAATTGTTTTGTTTTATTGAATCATTCGCTAATTATTTTTCACTCTTTACTTGTAGTTATTTATTTTACTTTTTTTTAGACATTTTCAAATATTTATCGCTGTTACAATGTTTTAAAATTATCAAAGGAAAAAAAAAATTTCTAAAAATTTATTTATCCGAAAATTAATGTCAAAAATGTATAATTTAGAATTAATTTCAAAGACAGTTACTATATAATAAAATCTCTTTAAGAGTGACATTAAATTAAAATTTTTTCTTAATATTCTTATTTCTAAATGGGAGAAAAAATTCCCTTAAAGTTGAACATTTTAATAAATTTTAAACTAATTCTCAAGTTTCTATAAATTATCCCTTCTAAGTCGAAATATATTGCTGGCGTGATTTTCTAGAAAAAGGTGAGTATGCCTATTGAGGAAGTGTTGTAAATAATAAAACATGAAAAAAAGAAGATTGACGTTAAAAACAAGGGCTGTAATTACTAATCCATTTAACGTCACTCACTTGCCTATAAAACATTTGAATATTTAGTGGAAAAATATTTAAGTGTTAAATGGAAAAACTATTCCCTACTTTACTTCTCTCGTTTTGCCCGACAAGCTTAAGCTTGCATTAATTATTAAAGATAGGAAGATATTTTGCACCTGTAAAATCCCAACTTGAGTTCATTTAATTTTCATAAGATACACGTGTTAGAAAAAAAAAGAAAGAAAAATAATTCTTGATACGTTTAATTTGAGAAAACTTCTCTCACTGTTAACGACTTAAATTCTTCTTTCTTTAAATAAAAATTGAAAAGAAAGAAAAAATCAGAAACTGTCGATATTGATTTTTAGTAAATACCTTATTTTAATTAGTTGAGTATTTGTTCATATAATATTAATATATAACGAATTATTTTAATTAAATTTAACTATTATCCTCTGCAACCTCCACAATTCCAATAGTTGCTTTCAGCAAAATCATTTGGCCTAAATATTTTTTAGAATCAAATATAATATTTAAAAAGATTAAATTTTTTTTTATAAAATTGATAACTCACCAGTTTTGAAAATTAAAGTTGCACCTTCTGCACCAACAATACAAGGGATACCATATTCTCTAGCAACAACAGCACCATGACTGATTAAACCACCGAGTTCCGTTACAATTCCTCCCAATAATGGAAAATAAGGACTCCATCCAATGTCAGTTGCTCGGGTTATTAAAATATCACCCGGTTTAATTTCATCTGCTTGTGATACGTTCGTTATAACACAGGCTCTCGAATAAACTGTTCCATGATAAACCGATGATCCCATGACTTTTTTTACATTCAGGTGTGTTGAATTTATATTTACCAGCTGAAAAGTAAAATAAATTGGAGAAATTTAAAAAAAAATAAATTTAGTTATTAAATGTTTGATTATACAATTAACCTCGAGTGGCTTAGGAACTCCAATGTTTAATTCTGGAAATTGATCTTTTTCGAGTTTCAAATACAATCGTTGTCTTCTGAATGCCCTGAGAAAAAATATTCGTAACGATAAACTAATTTAAAACCAAATTTTTTAAAAAGGGATAATTATTTCACTTACTTTCGAACTAAGAAATAATCCGGTCTTTTAACCAACAAACCAATTTCGTAATGAGTCAGGAAAAATATCAAATTTTCATCTGGAAGTCGACTTTTCTCAACCAATAATTTAGCGAGTCTTCTATAACTCAATCTAAATTTATGAAGCGCATTTGTCATAATTGATTTTGTCATTTCTCGGCGAGCGACAGCTTTCCTTCCGTATGGGACGATTTTTTCTAAAATCCATCGGGTAAAATTTTTCTTCGGCGTTTTCAACTTGAGAATCGTCTCTTTTGGAGTAAGATCTAAAATTTCTGTATTATCCAGCGGCACTTTCACCATTGCCTGAAATAAATTTTAAAACGATACCATAATGTCGAAAAAGTTGAAAGCTTTCAAATGAAGAAAGAAAAAAAGGACTTACCTGAAGAGCGTTAAATAATTTCTCGGGTTTCATATCCCATGTTTCGGTGATAAAATCCATTTCCTTAATATTTCTATGCCCGTAAGTTTTCATAAACTCATTTAATAATTCCACAGTTTGGGGTGAATTAATTTCAAGCCAATTAATGACATCATTGGTATTAATTTGAGCAAAATCTTCCCATTTACCAGTGTCTCTGATCAAGTTGGTGATTCTTCGCAAAGCAATTGGAACCTGTGCGCTTATTACATTATTACATGAACTCAATAAAACAGCAATGTCCGAAAAATGATCGACTGTCAGATCATCACTATTCTCCATTAAAATTGACATTAGCAGAATTTCGTAGAAAACACTTACTCTAGATGTGACATTGTGACAGTATGCTACCTGAAAGGAATAATTCCATAAATTGAATGATAAAAAATTAAATTTGCAAATTTTTAATTACCAACCGTTTCTAAATGAACCAGTGAATTATCAATTGTTCGATAAAGATTTTCAATTGTATCAAAACAATTTGCTTCAAGTTTTAAACGAGAGAAAAGATTTTCTATTTCCTTTAACGTTGCCTCAGCTTTCCAAGTATCCGAAATCATATTTATCGTTTGCACCAAAGTTTCCCACCAAGAAACACCATTCCTTTCCTTCGCTTGATTATAAATCTCTGGTGTTGTTATCACATGTCCACAAACAGCAACGTCCGTTATTTTAACACTTGGTCTCATCTCCTCTGTGACGCACGCTAACATTGTCTATAAACATTTTTAATTTATACTTAATAAGTTAAATATTATTTTTACCGAAACGATATGAAATTTTTTTTAAATCTATTTTTAGAAAATCATAACTTACATTCAAGTAATTA
>JUFY01022485.1:0-25775 GCA_001855655.1 Leptopilina clavipes
TATTTTTAAAATTCCTTTTACATTTAAATATATAACAATGAGCATACAAAAAATCACTGAGAGCATTCATATTGGTATTTTAAAAATAAAATTTTATTTTTCAATCAGTTTTAGAACCAAATGGTTCTATTCTGTTTCAATACAATCTTTTAGTGCATAATTTTTAGGTTGATGATAAAATCCACATTTAACATAATATAGAGAACCAATTCGTTTAAACTTGGAGGGTTATAATAATTTTGCAACTAATAATATTTTTCTTATAACAATGTTAACACAATATTATAAAACGAAAAAATTGAATAATAATTTGAAGTTTCGCAACGGCAAACAGTAATATTTTATAACATCGCAGTTGAATGTTAAAGCAATTATCAATTAGAATATAATTTCATTCGTGATATAAAATTTTTAATGGTTTAAAAATAGACAGGAAAATTATTTCCTTTTTCATTTTTAGAACAAATAAAAAAAAATTATACATTTTCTTTAAAATTCGTGCTTTCGTATAAATCGAACATCCTATGTTTAAACCTAACATAAGTAATCTGAATAACATATTTTTTGTATATTATAAAACGTATAAACTCATTCATTATCTTAGAATACATTTTATTTTTTATTTTCGACTTTTCTATTCCTTCTTTCCGCAGAATAATTACGCGATTGCAATGGTTTATCAATGAATCTTCCAGCTTGTTGAAGTTTTCTTAAATCGATAACAGATAAATTTTTGAAAATTTTATCGATAACGATAATTGGCAATTGGATTTTATGATTATTTTCAACAAATTTTAGTAAGCAATTGGCGCACGCGTCAATTAAGTCTTTTCTTTGTTCGCCCTTCTCGATAATTAATAGAGCATCACAAAATAACAGCGCGTCAATCTTTAGTTGTAAATGAAATTAACGAAATTAAAAGAAAGAAAAATAAATTTTTATTCTCATTATGTTTAAAAAATGAAGAAAAATTATCCTTATCAGAAATTAAGAATAGAATACATGAATTATTAAAAAAACTTAGAATAAGATTAGAAGCTTTAAGTCAAACAGAAATTTCGATAGCTAAAAGTGAAGTCAGAACAAATAAAATAAAAACTATGTACTCGATTTTAAAATTGTTTTTTAAATCCGAAAATTTTGCTTCTAAAGTAAAAATAAATCTTGATTGAAGAATTGAACGAAATAATGAAAATAGGTAATGTTCGGAAGTATACCGTAAATGCCATTTTAAAAAAAATAATCCATAGTAGATACTAAAGAGACTTGCAGGTAAACCCTTAACTCCGTTAGCATTTTACTAGCAGCATATTTTTAACAATGTATACACGGATTTTCAAAGCATGTTTATGTGAATATTTGTTTGCATAATGTGTACATAAAACGAATAAAAGATATCTCATGGGCAAGGAAGAAGGGGCACTTATGAGAAGAGCAGGTATAGAGAAGAAGTGGAAACTGGTAAAGTTTCCTGCGAGCAGAGAACATGGGTGGAGCTTGAGATTTTGAAATTCATAGGGGCGGAAACAACCCTCAAATGGTAACCAATAGTAAATTCCAATTCAGAAACGACCAAACCCCTTTCCGAGGGCAAATGAACCAATCCGGTAGCTTTATCGATCAGTATTTTTTACCCCCAGGGAACACTTTATTAGGAGTCTAGCTTTAATGCGCAAAAGCATTAGTGGTGCTTTTACCGTGTCACTTTGGCTTTCCACTCACTCCACTTTTTTCCACTCTCATTCTTTTTTCATTATTTTTTTTTTATATCTATACAGATCTTACGCGGTCGATAAGGGGTGAAAGTGGGTTGAAAGGTGTACTATTGTGAAAGAGAAACTGATACTTACCTGTTCTTCATTTGCAATTTGCATTCTAGATATATATGAACATTTATTTCAAGATAACTTTGAATGCCATTATTGTTCTATTTTTCCTGTAAATTTAATTCTACTCGGAAATTTGCTTCAAGAGGCGAAAGTGGAGTAAAATCTCAGAAATTGGAATTTTACTCCTTTTTACATTAACTCTGTGAGGTGTAAACATCAGATGTTGTCAAATGATAAATGCATTTTTATTTTAGATGAGGATTTTAAATTTTACTCCCTTTTTCCACTTCTGTATGAAAATATACAGAAAATTAAGTTTCCTTATTTTGAGAACAACTCGGAAATTTTTTTTTTTAATTTAACTATTCGAGTTTTGTGCTGGATCCATTTTAAAATAGGAAAAATGTAAATTGATTTCTATAAGAAATTTTATACTTGTTGAAAATAGATCCAAAATATCAGATGTTTTTTTTGAAAAGACGATTAAAGGCTATGGAAGTCGAGAGTAAAATTTTTGGAGTTAAAAATTGACACTAAAAATGAGTCAATTTCACTCTGCAGAAGTAAGAAAACGGAGAGTAAAGAATTTACTTACACTGAGAAAAACTTGTTTGATTCAAAATTTCAAATAATGAATTACTTGAATATTATCAAATAAATATTTATTACTTTCAAGTAAATTTTATTTGAGTCAATTAAAAGATATTTGACTCAAATACAGAAATTATTGATTCAATTCCGTTTTATTTTATTTGAATAAAAATTATTTGGTTCAAGTAAATATTTATTTGATAATAGACAAGTAATCGGTTATTTGAATCAAATACATTTTTTTCAGTGTTAAATTCTAATTCTATGATAAATTGTAATTATCAATTAATGAAGTTTGGTGATAACTTCTCCTAGAGTTAATTTAAAGAAATAAAATTTTAATTCTACAAATTTTATTCTTTACTTCAACTCCGAAAGGAGTTTATTATTTTCATGTTTTTACGTTTAATCAAAAACAATCTGATATATATTTTTTTTAAGAAACAAAATTTAAAAAAAATTGTATTAGATGAGGATCTAGATATATCATCATGATCTACATGAACATGAACGTATATTATAAACATCATCTACAATTATATATAAATTAAATTAAATTTCTATATAATGTAAATTTATCCAAGACCGGTAAAAAATAAAATAATATTCGGCAAGTGAAGCGACAAACGTCATTTGTCGGTCCTGATTTCCTCAGGTCACTTTTTTTTAGCATTCTTGTCTCTTGAGTCACCATTTTAGATGTCAAGTTTTCAAGAGCGAACCATTCCTCTTCTTCTTCTTTCGCGCAGAGTCAACTCTATTGTATCCCGGTGTTACGCGTAGGTGTAAAAGGGAGGTCCACATTTAATAGGTATTAAGTACCCCAACATCCGAGTGGACCGAGTGCTTGTCCAAGAATGAAGTGAAGTGTATATAAAGCGCATAGGGAAACAGGTAGGATGCTTCTATACATATATGCCTTATAACATTTTTAAGTGCAGGAGCCGATTTCCGGTTCATTCAACGTGTTTTCATTGTCCTCTTCTCTATGGATCATATACGAAAAAGTCAAAAAGTACGGAAGAGGGCGGACCATCTCTAAAATTTCTCATGGTACATGATTTTGACTCCTTGATTTATCGCCGGAATATATAGATCCCGCCCGAAATCTCTATATATGATCAAAGTGACCGGTTTATAGTTTCACCCATATAGAAAAGTCTTATCACGAATTGCTACTGTTTACCTTTTTATATACAAAGTTGATGCGGAAAAAATTATTCTATGTATAAAGGAATTTATTTTTAAATTTTTATTTAATACTCTCATCAAACTATATAATTTCTCCTTCGCGTTATTTATTGCTGGGAATTTTTTTTCTTTGCCTAAAAAGAGAATCGTGCTAAAGGAAGGAAGTCCTGCCCTCGCCATTCTCATCTAATTCGGTTAGAATCAAGTTTAAAGATGAAACTGCCGTGTCGTTGAAGCCCCCTTGTTACTCGTCGTGAAAGCAGAAAAAAGAAGGGAAAAAAGGAGAAATGAAGAAAAAGCTTAGGGAAGAGTGATCGTCAAACATTTGCGAGGATCCCACGACTGTTTGGCGATAGCTGTGCCAACTTGTTTCGAACACGCAACCCAATTTGTCTACGTCTCGTTGTTTTACCACCACGATTTCCAAAGCGATCTTCAAGATCGAGTAGATGATCCTAAATCATTAAGTCGTATATCATTTTTTCCAACTTTTTAAAAACGACAATTTTTTCTATTTTCCGAAAATCTTATTAATATGTATATTAAAAAAGGTTTTTACTTTTTATGAATTTTATTCATCCCTCTGGTTTAAATTTTAAGAAAAAAAATTTTCTTTTCATCATAAAAGATAATTTATTCATTCAAGATTTCGATCGCATGTAATAAAAGTATATATAAAAATATACCTGAATATAATCAATTAGAAAAAAATTTAGTAGTTTTGGATAAACAGGTGTGAGAAAAAAAATTGAAAAGCTTTTAAAGAAAATCCTTGGCTATATTATATTGGTTTTTATAATCTTATTGCCTATGGATTAACTGGTTGTGACCTGCTCCCTGATTTGTTTGAAATGGTCTAACTTTAACAGTATAGTAGTGGAATTTCAGAAATCTAGAATTTTTAGTTGAAAAGATATTGAGAACGGTTTTCGATTTTCGAAAAATTTTAACTGGAGCCCAGAGGTTGGAGTTAATCACTAATACTTCTTGAAAACTTTTGAGACGCTAACAACATTCCCTCCCACTATCTTTTGGTGCGCTTAGAATTGCTGAAAATCGGCCACAAGACACAACAAAAGGGTGAGCTGCTTGACTCGTCCTCTTCTTTCTTATAAAACTTCCGGAAAATCGTTTTCTCACAGTTCTGAAGCTGTTTAGCTTCTTCTCAGGACTAAGTCGAGATTTTCGCACTGCTTAAGTTTCGACTTGAATGGAATCTTTTAGAATTTAGAGGACAAATAGAAAAAAAAATAGAAAAAAAATATCGAGTATTCAATTCTCATGGTATTCAATACGTGTTTATTTTATTTTAATTAGTATTTGGTGGAAAATAATTTTCTACGTTTATTTTTCATTGTGAATTTTTCTCTTCTTGCAAAAATTAAAAAAATTTTAAATGTAAGATGAGTTTGTCTAATTTGACTTTTTTTTTCTCTTTACTATTTGAAGAAGAGAATTTTTAATTTGCAATGTTGTTCAGGATGTTATTTCAGTGACGATATAAACGCGGATGATTGTCGTGCGACAACGAAAATGCTCATATTTTTATATCACGATTCTTCTATCACATTTGATCTCTGATTACAATGTCGATCGAGATAATAGAAAGCGTGTGATAATAGAAAATATATTAAAGTAGCTCAAAAATTAAAAAAAAAAAGAAAAAAAAACAGTAAATCTTATCGTATCTTTCGTTACATATTACATATAATAAATTTTCAAGTATTTAAAATATTTTGTAAAATAAAATTCGTATTTCAAAAATTTTTTCTGTATCGAGTCACTTGAACTGAAAATTGAACTCTTATTGTATACTAGTGGAACCGAAAAGAAACCTCAAAGTTACTTTTTGAAGAAAAAAAAATCCACTTTCCTTGAAAAGTCAAGAGAAGAAAATATAAAAACGCTTTTCTTTGCAGTATGAAACGCAAAGAAAGTTGCAAAAGAGCAACATCTGTTTGCAATTAGCTTTACTGTAAATGAGAATTGAAGAATTGAAAATTTTTGGGGACTTGAAGAGGCTTGTGTCTAGAAAATTTACAGCTCCTCCCCAACCTTCATCTAACTTCAGGCGCAGGTCCTATTTTAACAAAAATGACTCTCATTGTTACTTGAGATAATCCGAAAATCATCCTGAGTGGTACCTGCCGGACGGTTTATTGGCACTCGAGATTATATGGCACTCGAATATATATCCACTCAGAGTTAAGAATCCTTTACAAGTGTCTTTATACTTGGCGAGATTTTAGAAATTAAAATTCCAGCATTTTACACTCAGATAATAGATCCCCCTTATAAACATTTAAAGTTGAAAAATTATTGACAAAGCGAGGAAATCCGCGTTCTATCCGAAAATTTGGAAAAAGTTTGCGCAGGCACGTACTGGTAATAAATAAGAGGGCAATAGCGACCTGTAGTAACCAGGGGTGAGTTCTCAGGTGTCTTCAGGTGTGACCCGCCTCCCCTCACCTACGGCTACACTTGCCACTTGGTTCCCAAATACCCATCTATTGCAACCTCTCTCTCTCGACAGGTACTAATATTGTCATGTTAATGTTCAATTGTGGATATCTTATAAATGGGTGAACTTCCATTCACGACGGCACGTTTTCCTCACACCTGACAAAAATCACTGTATACCTTATTGGTCTTCAACTTTATTATATTGAGATTCTAACGTTTTCTCATGGAAAATTCTGGTTCTCAGATGCATATTTATACCATAGAGACTCCATTTTTTCCCATTAGTGTTCGACTTTTTTTTGAGAAATTCGATTTTTATTCTTTTGAATATTTTTATTTCTTTTTAGCATAGTTCGATTGCACTGCAATTGGTTAACAATTATTCAATTTTTATAAAAGTGTCTCGAAGGAATAAGATAAATTTTTAAATCAGAAATTCGAAAAAACTTAGAAGCTATAATAATTTTTGGAATTATTTTAAAATGCGTAGAATCGTTTAAAAAAAATTTTCTTTAAGTTCTTCGAATTTTAGATTTTGTCAATTTTTTTCTAAATCTTTAACTTATGGTAGAATTTAAGAAAATAATTTTATCAGTTAGAAAATTAAATTATTAGTCAAGATTTTTCTTATTTTGTTCGATCATAAAATAAAGAAAAATTGGTTGAACTTTTTGTGCTTCATTTAATCAATATTTGATTGAAACATCCAAAATTTTCTTTCAAACTGAATTTGGTTACAGCAACAAATTATAAATTGGTTAAACTAAGATTTTGTTGATTCAACCAATTTTATTTTAAAAGAGAAAAATGTCAATTTAAACAACTTGTATTCTACGGCTTTAATCAATAAATAAATTAATAAAAAATAATGGAATAAATAATAATAAAATTAACACCTAAAATATAGTTTGGATCAATTAACATCAAAAATTTTCAAGTTCTGAAATCATTTAAAACCTTGTTTTCGAATGGCAAGTTCTTGAATAATTTTAAATAGCTACTTGAACTTTTTAAATTCAAAAATAAATTTGAGAAGAGTTCAAAAACTTGAATTTTTTCGAAGTCTTGAGTGCGAATTTAATTACTGTAAATATATTTCTTATATTTAAATTATAATATAGTAATTCTAATAGTTCTTAAATTAATACTCGAGCACAAACAATTTCCAAAACTTAAAATCAAATTCCCGAAATCTTCAAATTTTCAAAATTAAAGGTTTTTGAAAAATTCAATAACTAGTTTCTTTGAAAAAAACTTGAAGTCGATAGACCAAAAAAAAAAAAAATGAACTCAACTTCACTCGACTTTTTGAGGACTTTCAAACACTGCGTGAAGTAGAATTTTTATTATATTCTAAACGTAAAAAAGGAAGCATATTACATGATTTTATTGTTAAAAAATTTGGAAGGAGAGCAATAGAAGAAAAGAGAGGAAAAATTTCCACTTTTGAAATACACTTTGCACAAAAAGGTAACAAAGTTTTTTTTATATAAATAACAGAATAGAGGAATGCAGCTTTGCCTTTTTGGTTGTGAATGTGACCGCACTGAAAGTATTTCCTGAGTTTCCGGCATTCTGGAGTAAAGGTGACAAAATTCCAATGAATCCGGGATGGAAAAAAGGAAGAAGGAGAAGAGGTAAAAAAAGGCCAGAAGCAAGAATGAAAGTAGCGTTTTTACGTTCATTCATAAATTCGTCTGAAAGCCTCAGCGGGTCCTATATATGTATGTATGTTTGTGAATGAATGAATTACGTAGTACTACGTCTCGTAGCGACCTCGTAGAAATCGCCACGGGTGTCCCTTCGAGGGCCATTTTTCTCCCAAGGGTCTCTCAACAGTTCAACACCACCAATCTTGAAAACGTGACCCAAACTTCGTACGGCTAGTTAATCCCTCCCTTTTACTACAAAAACGAGCCAGTCCTCTTTTTTTAAGAACCGTTTAAGAAGTTATTTCCACCAGTTTTGCTTTCCTTTTCACTATATACTTAAATCCCCTCGTTTTTCTATATTTTTTAAAACTTTTTCCTAGCTTCTTTTTATTCTTTACCTATTTTGTATCAATTTTTATTCATTCTCGTTTTTTCGATACATATCCTGTTCCGTTTATATTAAGAAACAATTTTATATGACATTCTCTACGTTTGGGAAAAATATTTAAACATTTCTATTTTAATAAAAAATTTGATTTTTAAATAAATATAGTTAAAATCAAATTGTCTGAAAATAATACAGTTTGAAGGAAAAAAAATAATGATAATAATAAATTAATTAATAAAGATTAGATGAGTAATTATCGTGTTATATGTAGGAGCGATGCTCATCATGTAACCAGATCGAGTTACGGCTATTTTGAAATTTATGGTGGAAACCAACAGGTGCTCAATATTCTGCGATCGGCCCTTTCGATTTTAGTCATCATTGGTAACATGACGTACCACTTTATATTCAGTCACCCTAATATGCGTGACCCTCTTAAATGCTCATTTCCGTTTTCGGTTGCATCTTTTTCCAAAGAGAACGTTCTTTATTATAAATTGCAATTTTCATTACGACAAATAGAATTCAATTTGAAAATTATTCTCAATATAAATTTGATTCAAAAAATAAAATGAAGAGTTTATAGAAAAAAAGTTATTTTCTATGTAAATAATATTGTTTCTTTTACTCAATTCATAAAAATATACTTGCCTGTAATCTTCCTCGTTACTAACATAATCCGGTGGAATTAAATGCCAAGAAGAATCGTAACAATCATCGAATGTGGAAGTCATTTTGTTATTTTCTTGCAGAAACACTTTTTCAGAAATTAAATACCCAATTTTTTTTTGTTTTATAACACTTTCACTTAATAATTTAATTTAGTATAAAATCATTATATATTACATTTTATTCAATGTCAATACTTTTTGTTCTACAAGAGATGAAAATTGACTTACAGAAAAGTTGCAGAAAATTTTTTTCCTAAACGAAAAAAATCTCATAAACTCAAATCTGGATGTTTCTGATAAACTAGAAAATATTTAAAAATTATTTAACACTAATTTTTCATAAAAATTAATTTTTTACGTGTCTTATAAATTTTTATTATATCACCCAGTTTAGCTAATTAGTATTTACCGTCCATTATTTAATTGTATTTTACATTCAATAATTTATTTCTTTACAAATAAAATTGAGAAAAAAATTATTCCCTTTATGAAATGTTTACATTGCTATATTATTATTTTATATGTTCTATTATTCTATTCTATTCGAAGAAGTAGATAATTATAGTTGAGGAATTTTCACAGAAATCAGAATTAATCTTAAACCGATCGTATTCATATGTTTTCACTTACTGAGAATAAGTTCAGGAAATATATTGATCAACTATACATTCTATCAAAAATGTAGCTACCGCAGATAGAGATAGGAACGTCGACAACGTTATCTATTTGATCTATTTGATATTGGTGACAATAGATTGATTGTATTCTGTCTAAACGAAAAAAAAATCTGATAAATTCAAATCTGGATTTTTCTGGTCAATTCTTTTCATATTTCGCAATTTCATTCTGCTTTGAATAATGCGTATATAAAAGTTTTTGTTTGACCAATTTTTTCGTCGAAGAAATAATTTTTCTACACTGTAAATTTTTTTTGGGAATATTCACTATAACTTTTTAAATTAATTAAACATTTGGTTAAATCAATCAAATCTTTAGTTAACTTATAAATACATCTGTTTGATTGATTCAAACAAATTATTTTTCAAGTGCTGAAATACTTTATTTTTTAAATTGGCTTTTTAAAATTTTTTAAATCTTATATGATAAATGGGTCATAATTAAATCAATAAAAAATGTATAAGACACAGTTGAACATTTTAGGTGGCAATTGCCCTTCTCTCGTATCGATTTATTAGTGGCATTTGATAGGATATTTATCTCTGGTTCAAAGCAAAATTGTTATCTTTGAGTTGATAAGAAATTCTAAAAAAAATTGCTTAGCCGCGTATATCTGTATTAATTTCAAATAAAAATGACAGTTATTTCATATCGATCTCTGTTCCCATTTTCACATTCCCCCTCCACATATTGTACAAGATATGGTCAATTTTTTAAGTTACTTTTTCTGATTAATAATTAAATTTAAACAATTTTCTAATTAAAGCAAATATTTTTTTAAAGATAATATAATTTTTTTGAATATCGATTTTGTAGAGTAATCCCTATTTATTGTCTGCAATATAATATAAAAATTCATATTTAATAAAAATGTAATTTATTAGACATTTTAGTTTCTTTGAATTTTATTTTTAAAATATATCATTTACTTTTTCTTTATTATTTAATTCTCTTTCTAAAAAATCTTCGTTTTGCTTTTTATGAATAAAAAGTAAAAACAAATAATAAAATCAATTGAATGGTGTTTAAGTTTATTAGAATTTACATATACTAATTATTTAATTAATTGAAAAATTAGATGACTTACTTAGTACATTTAAATAATCATTAAACCAATTGCATCCCTTAGAGATGATTTGAAATTCCCGGTCATAGAAGCAATACATATACAGGTCAAAGTAGTAAAATTTTAGTTTTAATATATTACAAATTATCCTTTATTTAAATTTATCAACATAATTAAATGTTGCTTAATTAAAAAAAATAATATATCGTACTTTTTTGGTTGTAACAAATGTTAATTTTTAATTATTTTATTTATAAATTTTTTTATTATAATAAATATGACTAGTTCTGTCTCTTAGTGATTGGTATCACTGTAAGATGATGATTTTTTTCAACTTTATTTGAATTTAACTTGATTATAAGTAAGTGATATAAATAGATAAACAATTATTATTTTATTTAAATAAACTTGTATTTAATATAGTGATTTAAAAAATACTTTAAATCTATAAAATCCTGGTGTTTATAAAATAAAATTTTCCCCTATGGTAAATTTTAACGGTTGGCATTACTGCACATTGACGTGTCAGTAAATTACAAATGGCGTCGACGAACGGCAACAACATCTCCGCGGTGGAGGAAAAAATCGAGAAATTAGAGTTGTCTGATGAGAACATTAAAAAAGATTCAGATGAATCGAAATGTACAAAAATTTTTGAACCCCATCTGTCAGGTTTCGAGATGCGGGAACTTTATAAAATCGCCTTTAACTTTTACAAAGGTAAGAAGATTATCTTATGACATTTTAGATACATTTTTTGACAATACTTGATTACCTTGATTCTTTCTTTGCTTTGTTTAAATGACATTGATTAATTAAAGGATATTTTCGTTTTTCTTTTAAACAATCACTATTGTCATATTTATTTCATAAATATCTTTATTAATTAAAAGCTTCAATGTCAGTTTAAACAAATTAGATTTTGTGTTTATCCATTGACATTATTTATTCATTGCGACCGATATACCGGCAATCCATAAGTATTGACATTTAACACAGGCATATTCTTGTAAATTATTCAGTACAAGTAGTCTTGCCCTTGTGTAATGTACCTCTTACTATATTAAATTTCTTCAATGTCGATGTACTGCATAAGGTTATAACCTCTAAGAACAGACTTAAAGTCGCTCACTTATTTAAATTATAATTCTAGTTATTGATCAAATTATATATTTAAAGACTAAAGAAATAAGTGGAAATTATATCTGAACATGTCAAATTTAATTATACATTAATATCAATTTTTAAACGGAACTACTTTGTTTTTAGTTTATCATATCTTTACGTGATTACGCGTATCTGTTAATTTTACTGTTGAATTTAAAAAAAAACAAAATATTTTCTGTTTTATATATAAGAATGAAAATATTGTATCTTAGAAAATGTATATCGGTTTGATTTTTTAATTGTCACATTCCTTAATAACCTATAATAAATAATTACACAAGTTTTAATACTTATTTGTATAGAAAAGGAAGGTAAAGCAGTTCATCTATCATACGAGGATAAATTGAAACTCGTAGCCTTTACTCAGCAAGTGACTCATGGAAAATGCACTGCCGAAAATGCTCCGCCTTTAGGTGTCCTAGACGTAATTGGAAAAGACAGAAGATTGTCATGGCAAAATCTCGGGGATATATCAAAAGAAGAGGCAATGGAAGGTTTCGTCGTCTTACTTGACAAACTTTGTCCCCTTTTTAAAACTGTCGTCGAAGCATTGAAACGAGACATCGAGGAAAAGAAACGATTACAAAAAGAAGAGGAAGTGAAAAAAGTCGAGGAAGAGAAAAGACTGAAAGAACTTGAAGAAGAGAAATTGAAGGAAGAAGAAGAACGTTTAAAACAAGAAAATCAAAGGCGACAAATTCAGGAAGCTCTAAATCAACAAACTTACCATCAATTTCGTGCTTATGCTGATCAACAGTATCCAGGTAATCCTGAACAGCAAGGCGTTCTTATAAGACAATTACAGGAGCAGCATTATCACAAATATATGCAACAATTGCATCAAAATCAAATCATTATTGAGGATCATGAACCATTAAAAGGTGACAATAGTGGAGAAACAAAAATTAAAGAGAGTGAGGATGCACCCTTGCTTTTGAACGAGGAAGGTACAAATGAGGAGGATGAAGAAGACGAGCAACAAGATTGGCCTCCAATAGAATCTCCACAAATGTGGACAAAGGAGGGAGTGGAGGATTTTAAAAACATGATTAAAAAAGAAGCTGGAGATGCAGTTATTAAAGTTGGTCACGGGGAAACGGTTACGGTTAGAGTGCCAACCCACGAGGACGGTTCGTGTCTCTTTTGGGAATTTGCAACTGATGGATACGATATAGGATTTGGAGTTTATTTCGAATGGATTAAGCCAGACACCAATCAAGTCTCTGTTCACATTAGTGAATCTGAAGATGAAGACGAAGATGATGAAGATTACGATTCAAGGGAAGATTTGGAAAGTGGAGCTGTTGATGGAGAACCGAAGCAGGAATCTAATAAGCCATTTGTATCACGAATTAGTGTCATAGTGCCTGTAAGTTTGATTCTGTTAATTTTGTAAAAAGCGAGTTTGTTTAATTTAAAAATTTCTTTTTATATTTACAAACAAAATATTTAATAATTGGGAATTTCTAGGTTTATAGGAGAGATTCTCAAGATGAAGTTTACGCTGGTAGTCATCAATATCCCGGACAAGTAAGTTTTTATTCAATATAATGATTGATCTCACTTTTTGTTTGAGAAAAATTATTGCAAAAAATTCAATTTAGTTAATCTTTAATAATGAAAGATTTTTTTGCAATAAATATTTAATACACTTATTTTCCAGGGTGTATACCTTCTAAAGTTCGACAATTCGTATTCACTTTGGCGAAGTAAAACACTTTATTATAGAGTTTACTATACAAGGCTCGGTGTAACGAAGAATTAATATCTAGTGTCATAAATAAATTAAGAATCAAAGTTATTACATTTAAATGTGTATTTGTTGAACACTAGCCACCGACACGTCTGCGTCTATTATAATGCTAATTTGGCAAAAAAAAAAAGCTCTGTGACCTATTTTCATGTAAAGCGAGGGACGTATTCCTCGAAAAAAAAATATATTTATTGTGTAGATGCATAGGATACTTTTGTAATCCTGTATTGTAAAAATTATGCCATTATGGAACAAAGTTGTTGAGTTTTGTCACATTTATAAATTTATAAATTAATTTTATCACGCGATTCTAAATTGACGTACATTTATCATCCGAGTCTGGTGATACACGTAATTTATATTATTATCTTAAAATATGTTTTTTTATTTGTTTACGGTGTAATGAACACTTGCACTTTTAAGTAAATATTTATATATAATTTGAAAAATGTTGAATTATAATAATTATCTTTTATGCATTTTTAAAGGAAGAACTGCATAATTTTTTTTTATTGTAAAAATAATTAATTAAAAAGAAAAATATAATTTGTGCAATTTTAAAGTGTGGCAAATTATTCAGCATAATATATTCTTCCTTTAAAAGAAGTTTTATTTAGCCAGTATATATGTATCGTTTCATATGTGTGTTTTTATTATGGAAAAATTTAATTCCCGAGAATAGAATTTTTAGGAATTTAAAAATTGAAACAGACTTTTGTTTTATTGGAATAATTTAAATGTTTTATTCACATAAATAAAAAAATCGGTAAAAATTCTAATCTTGCGAATCGATAAGAATACCTATTTTATTTATTTGCGTTATAGTGTATAATTAATTTCTCTATACCATGCATTTGTTTATTAAAATAGAATTATATTTCATATATTGTGTGTTTTTGAGAAATATATTGAGCAGAAAGAAAACTCTTACCGTTGTTTATTTTCTGAATGGAAAATTTGAAATAATCACGACTTTTTGTACTTCAACATTTATTTATACGTCAACCATGAATTTCACGCTTTTATGTTGTTACAATCCGGTCACACGAATTGTTTGTAAATACTTATATTAATGTTAGTATCACTATACTGTAAAATTTCGCTTTAGCGTATAATGTACAAGTGGACGCGCTGATTTCGAGCAAGTGCGTATATAAATTTCTGCAACTAATGCATCGTTTTTTTTAATTTTTACATAAAAACTTGCACTATTACTTTAGTTACAAGAGCACTTTCTTTGAGACGGCATAAGTTACATATTGTTTATCGAGTATACAATATATATTTGTTATATTTAAGTAAAATTGCACTCTTTGGGCCGAAAACTTGAACAAGTTTTCATTTTTATTTACTTCTTTTTAATGAACAATAGTGCAGTGAAAAATATCGATCTGCGTGCTGCGTGAGTTTTTTTTATCTAAAAAATAATCTACCTAACTTGACTTTTTGTAAGTCATTTTGTTTTTTGAGTTTTCTGGCCCATAAAAGTTTTCCAACTAACGTTACAGAGTCGCATAAGCTTAAATTGACAGCAGTAATGTGCCATATAACGGTTTAGTCGAAAATACACGTATGAGCTTTAAAATACAAATACAACAAATATACTTGATATTTTAATTTAAATATAGGTTTAGGTATTTACAATATTTATAGTAGTAAATCCCATACTTTGTGTTATTTTCGTAATTATACTTCAAAAGCTTTAGCTTTCCCTTTAAATTAATTAATTATTTTGAGCTATTGTGAACGCAATCACTTATATCGATCACTTCGCTTCTTTATACTTTCATCAGATTTTTTTTTAATGTTTTTATTGCATAATAAATGAAGCGATTGAATAATTCGTTCTAATTTATCTTGACGAAAAAATATTACAGAAAGTAATAATGATTTATTTTTCACATAAGTAAATAATTGTTTTCTGCAAAATAAAATTGTATTTAATTTTTATTTCTTCATTTTTGGAATCAAATAAAAAGTCTTTCAATTTAGAAAACATTGTTTCATTGTATAAAATATAAATTGATCGGTGAAAAGAATGACAATTTTTTAATTTTTAGATTAAAAACAAAATTTGTGAATTAATGAGAAAAAAGTAAAATATTATATGCTAAAAATATGTTTCGAAAATAATCTCTGAACTTACATAATAAATTTGAAAAAAAACTTAAAATATATTTTTTCTGATAAAAGAAAATGATGAAATGAAATATTGATACGATTGAATTAACTTTTTTTTTAATAATTTTATTCTATTGATTTCTTTTATAATGGATTTTCTAATGAATTTTTTTTATAATGAGTTTCCTATGAGTATGTAAGCAAAAGAAAATTATAGAAAATTATTTGTATATTGGTAAGTCTATAATATTTTTTCGTAAGACACAGATAGTTCTTTTTCTTTTGATTAAATTTTTCATTTGACAAAATATGAAATTTGTAATATATATTTTTTTTATTTATATAAAATAATGAAAAATATTTTTAGATAATTAAAATATCTACTTCTATAGAGTTTTATTTAAAAAATAAGAAAATTTTTGAAAAATATGGAAGTAGGAGAGGATTTAGAAATGTGTAATTTAGTTTTTAATAGTTGCGGTATTTTTTTATACAATAATTAATGAACTAGAACTATCTGTGGAATTGAGCTGAGCTTAATATCTAGAGTAACCAGTTTCGAAAAATCGTTTTTGGCATCTTGTTTAAGTACCTTAGAAAATTTATTACAGCCGGACGGAAAATAATACTGTTTTAATTTTTTTTTCTTCTTTTTCTAAATCTAGAACAATTGTTTAGTGGCACAAGAATTTCGTAATTTGTTTTTCTTTAATCATTACAGGGGTATTTTTTATACATAGAACCTTCTCACTTGAAAATATTTGAAACTGTAAAGTAAGTTGTAATCTTTTCTTTCTTTCTACTATAATAATAACAATAATATTATTATTATAGTATTGTGTAAATATTTTCAAGTTAAAAAAGTCTTTTAATTAATCTTATCAATTTTCGAAAATATTTTCCCCTGTTTTAAATGATTGTCCGCATTATTTTATTTCTACAAAAATAGAGTTGTTTTGCGAAATTATAAAATATTTCCTAATTTTTCAATTGAAAGTACATTAAGATTCAAAGTATAAGTAAAGTAATCGAAAAGAGAAAGAAAAACTTCTAGCAACTCTAGTTTTGGAAGTTAAATTATTTTTCTATATCGCAAATTTTAATATTTAATAATGTCAATCTGTGCGAAAGATCGCAACTTAACAAAAATTGTTAATACTTCAAATCGATGATGCGAGCAATTTTTTTTTTTACTGAAGTACAAACAGTGTATTCTGAATTTTATCTATTTTATAATTTTCACTAATCAATTATAGCTTTCACACCGACAGTTGTTTAATTACTAGCAGGTACGGAAAGCCGAATTTAATCAAAACATTCATGTCATCTATCAATCAATTTTTTTATCAGACACCTAGTTTTTTTATTTTTATATTTATTTTTTGTTAATACGAAGGACTTAGGTAGAAATATTTTTTTGTAATAATTACTCCAACATTGAGAGAAGTTACACGCGATGAACACTCCGGTAGAAAAGGTTTTCAGGTGGAGAAACATTACGAAAACAATATTGACATATTTTGGCTTCTATCTAATTTGACATTTAATTGCATTTTTCTAGTTTTCTTAAAGTGCTTGAAAAATTATTCCTCAATAAAACGACATTATCGAAAAATATATGAACTAACGTTTTGAATAGTTTTTTTTCAGAAAATTTTGATTTTCATTCGATTCATCTACAACTATTTTTATATATATATATATATATATATTTATGTATAGCAGAGAGGAAAATTTCCGTAATGTTTTCCGTCAATGAAATTCGTCACTGGCTCTAAATCACAATATTATGAGCTCTAGTACTCTTCACTTTTACAAAGAAGTCTCCATATTGAGATTCGTGCGTTTACCATCGCCTCCTTTAAAAGAATAATCTATTCTGTCAGTGAAGCTCTTACGTACAATTGGATCGCGTTTTCTTTGGTCTGACTTGACTCTCCTCTCGGTTAGAGATCGAGTCAATCTGGGTCTCTCTAAATTGAAATTTGAATTGGATTGGTCATCAGACCCAAACTGATTTGAAGTGGTTTGGTCCTCTTGTGACAATGACGGGCAATTATTTATCGAAAGAAGATCGTTGTTCTGCAAATTTATTCTAGAATCGGGAGGAATTGTCATACCGTCGTACGATGGAAGGGAAATGGCAGGATCGTGTCTTTCAGAAAATATCTGATCGGGTCCAGTACTCATGGTTCGATGTTGGGTCCATTGACTCTTTGAAGTTGAAACTTCTCTCTCGGTCAAGGATCTCTTGAACCTTGTCAATACCGGTAGATTCGAAAAATCTTCATTATTTGATGTTCTTTCATTCTGGATGACATTTTTCCCTTGAAACGGATCCGATGCGCAGATTTCCTGAATTGGACTCGCAAATATCAGGGTTCTGTAAGTTTTATTTTCTTTACTATATGATAAATTATTCTCTAGTGATAAAAAAAGAAAAAAGAGGCTTACCTGTAATTTTCTGATTTTGGACTCCCTCGGGAAAAATCGTCAGACTCTATTCTGGATTCTCTATCCTCGCGATTAACATTATCATTATCACAGTTACTACATCGACATTGAGTCGAAACACCGGGAAGAAAAGTTTCTCTATTTCTACAAAATTCAATTTCATCCAGTGCTTGGAATTCTTCTGGAGTCACCAAGGTATATCGCCTTTGTTTATTTTTGAGAATCGACTTGAGACAAAAATAGGTCTTTGACGTGGGAATCCTTTTAACAACTTCAGAAATAGGATTTACAGTCACTCGACTTTTGTTGCAGAATTTTTTTGGAATGGCGCCCCTCGCAATCATTTCTTCTCTCGTGAGAGTGGGAGTTGAATCCATTACTTGATCTTCTAAAATCAGAGCTTCAGCTCTCTCAGACCTTGCTCTCTTCTTCATTACATCTGACTCTTCATTTTCTAAAATATTCTCTAAACTCCGTCCATTCGTCCAGAGGAATTTCAACGTAGGATCAGCTAATTCCGAATTCGTTCGGAGATCTGGCACTGAAATATCTCGGACAAAATTTCTCGTTGTATTTTCACAGGCTGCGTTCAATAATTCTAAGGAATTCTCTCTAGAATTTGTCGTCCGCTTTAATTGTGACAAAAATCGACTGCATCCAATTTCACTGAAATCACGATTGAGTCTATTTGGATCACTAGCTGAACCTCGCAAACATTCACTGCAAATTTTCAATTGCGTCGTGTAATTACAGTCACTTAGTCGATTTCTATTTTGATAAATTGCTTTTGATACTGACGATTCTATAAAATTGATACTTTCCGATGATTTATTTTCTAATTCTATTTTTATTGTTTCGTCTCGTGCATTATTATTATTTTCCGTTGTGGAAGTGGAAGCTTCTGGATGTGATTCTTCCGGTTTTTCTAATTCCCCAACGTGACATGGACACTCACATGGCTCGTTGGATTGAATTTGATGATATTGAAGATTGCTATCAGTTTGCAAAGAATTCTGTTGTGCTCGCTCGTAAAGTAGAGCCTCGGAATAACTGGGAACCATATCCGATTCAAATGCCTCGATGAGATTTTCTCTTTCTGATGTTTCTTCAGCTCGTGATATTACAGGCTCCATTAAGAGTGCTTCGCTATAGCTTGGTGCTAACATGTATGATCCTGGAGCACTTATTTGACTGGAAGACGCGTGTATTTGTGATGACATTGGTGTGTCGTAATTCACACCAAAAAGTTTCGTTATCTGGAAATAAAGATACTTTATGTTAGTTTTATTTTAATAATTTTTTTATTATTTATTATTTATCAATTAGTGAGTTCTTTCACATTATTGCAATTTTGGTAGTAAAAACAGTTAAAGTCAGACAAGATTTTTCGAATTATAGAAACTATAATTATTGTAATAAACTATAATATCAGTAGTAAGAGTCAATTTCAGTGAGACATTATTTAAATTTAGTTTAACTTTAATGTTAGTAGTAAAAGTCAATTTCAGTCAGACAAGATGCTTGTAATTTGATATTTTGATATTGATATTTTCAAGTTTCATTATATCTTTTAAAGTTACATGTAATTTTGTATAAAATGCAATTTGCCATTGGAATCAGAAATTCAAGAATTTTCTGAAAATATATATTCATCTCTCGCTTTCTGAATCGAGTTACAAGGCCGTACTTTTCAATTTCGTCTCTCGAGCGCTATGGTTCAAAATATGATCTTTTGTATAGAAAGAAAGTAGAGCACTTTTTTCTTGGTGCTTGTTAGCGAAAGAAATTACCTGATAATCTGCATATTGAGTTTTATATTCAATGATGATTCTAAGTGGCCAGCTAAGTAAAAGAGCACTCAGACACCAATATACATAGGAATTGGTGAACCAGGGATTACCAAGGACCGCTACCAAAGTAATGGGATTGAAATTGTACCCCAAGTCAAGACTCTCTCTCATTTCCATGTAATCGTCTCTAAATTCCTATATAATCAAAAAAAAAAAGAGAGAGAGAGAATAATCGTAAAAATTTAATGCGGGAATTAGAGTTTACCTTAGAGAATAAAATGAATAAAATATATATACCTGTTCTGCGAAAAAACGTGATCTCGCCTCTTCGAATTCTGTGGCTGATCTCACGTTGGAAAATGCGAATCCTTTCGTGAGAGTGATTTTTGTGATTGGTACTTTCGGATTGAGAATTAGTTCTTTACTGATGTCTTTGACACCACAATAATCGTAAAAATAAAAAGAGGTTGCTGCGTGTGTGTTCACTCTTTCATAGTAAACCTATATTTGATAAAAAAAATATATAAATTTATTTATATATTTATTTCAATTTTTTTCCATTTTTATATGAAATATAAAAATTTAATGATTCTAAAAGCTGACCTGAGTTGTTGTGTAATTATCACCATTTCTGTAACGAGTGATTTGTCTCTTCCTACGCACATAATGGTAGGAAATGGCCTTCCACCAAATTGTTGGCTGAGCAATTTTCAGTTGGGTCAACTTGGCAAGAACACTGCTTTGGCCCTCCGCATGTAAAAGGTCAATTCTGATTGGAGAATGATAACATTCCACCAAATAAACAAGATATAACATTCCCATAAATGCAACCTGTGACAATATATATTTATTCCTGATTAGAAAAATATTGACCAACTATTTTTTTCTATCAGAAATAATTTTCTTTTATCACACAATTTAAAAATGAGGTAAAAGTTAATCGTACGTTGTAATTGAAGAGAACTTTATATCTAAAAAGTTTTAATTCCTCATGAATTTCTTATAGGTACTCACAGGTATGTATATGTAACCATCGTCACAGGGCGAAACATTTTTTGTGCTTCGAATGGGGTATTTCGCATAATTGATGACAACCTACAGAAGATTAAATAATATTTTTTAAACGAAAATTTGTATATAGGTACCTACACATTTTTTAATATAAATTACACTTTAAACTTAAAAGTATCAAATTGATCCAAATCCAAATCACAATCATGTGGAATAAAATTTAATGTTAAAATATATAGGAAAAAATGAAAAAAAAATTTGTAAATTAAGTGATTGAAAATAGTGATATTTGTTGATAATAATCTGAAAATTTTTAGAGACCTTGGTAACATTGGCACAACGACACCACGTAACGGCAGCAAGGCATCCGTAAATGAGTACAGAAAGTACCAAACATTTGCAATTAGCTTCTTTCTGCAATGCGCCACAGAGAGTTTGGGAAACTGCTTTTTGCTGCAAGTTTAACAAGACTCAAATAATACTTACTCAACCCCATAACTGAAATTGGAATTTAACGAACTACACCCGACAGAAAACAAAGAAAAATATTTCTCAAGTCAGAAACGAGGTACTGAAAAAACATTTTAATTGTTTTCTCCAATTTCAGAAACAAAAGTTTTCTATTTTTGAATTTTCAAATAAGTAACAAGCAATAAAAAAAGTAGAGAAAAATCTTGTTATTTTTAATGATAAATCTTTTCAATATAATTCAATAGTATTTTTTTTCTGTTATTTATTATTATAAAGATGAATTCCTCATATTATGAGAATTTAAAGACTCACTTCCTCATTATCACGATTCATCTTAAATCCCACTTCTTAAATTTTATATCAGACACGCAACATTTCAATAGATTTTTATCCTTTCTTTCACGGTTGAATCCATCTGAAAACATAATTTTATTATACATGTATTTTACCATAAAATGCAATATTTTATACACATATAAAAGCAAAACTTGTGATATAGAAAAAATTTAAATTGAAATATGCATTAACTTCTTTCATATCGATATTTCATGCAATTCGTTCTTCTATGTGCTTTCCTCTTTGTCGATGAAAGCAGTATATAAAATTTATCATTTTTATTTAATAAAAATTTACTTAATATTTTGTGAGAAAATTTTTTAAATATTTAATAAATGTTTTAATGTCTTTTTTATTAAACTTTAAATTGGACAAACTGTTTGAATAGAACAATGAAAAATATATATTGTGAAAACATTTGCTTTTGTACTCTATATAGACTTTCTGTAAATATTAAATAATTTTTCAATAATATGAGCATATTCACTGTAAATTTAAAAATATCAAATTGATTCCAAATTTTTTGATAAATTTTATATACCTTTTGGTATCAATTTGATGCTCTTAAGTTTACAGTGTTTTAATACTGCAGACAAATATTTTAAGATAAAATTATTTCAATATTAAATGCTCGTTTGGAATAAAAAAAATGTTTTTTCTCTTTTGAAAAGAAAGAATTTTTTTTTTAATTTACATCAAAATTGTGACTATGTGTAGGAGCTATAGAAAATAGTTCCGGATAAAAATTGACCTACTTAAAAATGAAGTAACAATTGCAAAAGATGAAACAGGTTTTCCCTCAGGAATGAGATCCAATTGGATTATTGACTTTTCCTGTAATTTTCCCCACATTATCATTGTAAATTTTTTTTTAAATTGAAATGAAAACTAAAGTAAAAGTAATTTAAATATATAATGAAAATGTAATTATTCTAATTTATTAATTCTTTTACTCAAATAAAAGCAGTCATACATTAATAATTAATAACATTAATTAAAAGAACGAAATTTTAATAAGATCGAGATCATTATTTAAAAGAAAAATAGACGAGCTGATTAAAGAAAACAAAGAATTACTGAAAATTAAAAGCACGTTGCGCAATATAGACTTAAATTTCTTATTTGCTTTTTCTCAAAACCATTTTTTAAAATTTTATTCAAATTAATTTTTTTAATTTTTTGATAAAAAGACCATTTTATGACGAAAGACGAAATTATTATTAAATTATTATTCAAGCTATTATCATTCACTTTATTATTGTTAATTCGAAATTTATGTCATTAACAATAAATTTCTATATAGAGTAATTTAATTTTTATGACATAATTTTGTTTATTTTGTCAACAAATATTACTTTTATGTAATCTGTTATAATTATTTCGTCATTCCAATGTTTATAAAATTTTGATAGGTAACAAAAGATTTATTTTTGATTATATTTTACACCACCCATACGAAACTTCTTTCTGCAAAATTATATGAGAAAATCAAATATATTTTTAATTAATTGAATCAAACTGAAGATGAATAAAAGATGTTTATACCTAAATTTCAGTTTCTGGAACAATTATAAATTTTCAAATTTAATTAATTAAAATTAATTATTTTTCCAATATGCAATTTTATATATAAAGATTGTATGAAATGTAAACTATAATTGTTTTTGAATTTTGAGACTATTTTAAAATTGAATTTCTAAAAATGTTTCTTCATTTGAAAAATGAAATTGTCTTTTCTACGCAAATTACCTTTTTTCACAGAGTAGTAATTTAAGCACGTGCGTAAATCACCAGTTGCTTCTATTTTTTAAGGTTTCCCGTCTTATGAACCGTCGGCAAAACTATCACCCTTCACCAAAAAAATAAACACCCACTTTTCAATGAAAATTTCCTCCAAAAATCAAAACATAATCATATTTTCACCAAAGGCAACGTTAACTTCAACGTTTCACAAATATTTCAAAAATACACTTAAAAATTTCTTTCTGAAAAGCTTTTTTTTTTAAAAAGGCAATTTTTTCAAAGTTGGTTGAATTTTTTCAAAATCAATCATAAACACATTATTTGCACATTGATGTAAATTGAACTTTAAAATACCGGTTAAATTAAAAAACGTAACGAAATAATTTTTAAGAGTAATACAAATGATATTTATAGACGTATAAACAAATAGGACGCACTATTTTATTTATAATGAATTGTACCTTTGCTTCGCGATAATTTCATGTAAAAAAGAATATCCACTGAATATCATGATCCTTGCGTGGGTGGAATATTTATGAAAAAAAAATGTTTTTTAGACAAAATTTCGTTCGGACATCGCCTTTTTGATTGAAATGAAATTTTGTGAGGGTGGTTCTACCCCTTCGAAGCGTCCAGGGGCGACTGGTAAGCGTCGTCAGAACGGCGCCCTCCGTCGTCATACAAGCTTTCGTAAAAACATCGACTGGTTGGGGAAAAGCACCCTTCCACAATGTGATTTCAGTGAAAATAGAGACGTACTAGTCAGACAGGGAATATTTGCCAGGGTCCGGCGAGACGTCGCCTTTATCCTTCAGGATCGATTCCACTTCATGCTCCTGAAAACAAGAGCCTCGATCCGGATTTGATCTTCCTGTCTATAAAAATTTTTATTACCTTCTTTATTTAACAGCTCAGACCAACTGTCACGCTTCCACTTCTTATTTTCATAAATAAAAAATTCTTTCCCCATAAAAAGAGAAAAATCATCTTTCTTTTCTTTTCTCTATTTGACACTTGAAACTGTTTACATGATCTAGGAAATTTTTTCTATTAATTGTAAGAGAATCTTTTGTCAATATTTAACGTTGAAATAATACGAAAATTCACGATTTAAAATACGTTTATTAATAGTGTTTTGAAAAATAATAATATTCATTCTTAATAGAAATTTTTCATTCAATGTAAATAATAGAAACTATTTAATCATTGCACAGAGGAATGTATATTTTTCCTTGAAAGTTCTTTGAGATGTTCTAGAATTTCTTGAAGAATTTTATTAAGACTTGAGGCAAACATTTAATAAATCTTGGGGAATTTCTATTCTCTGACTTTAAGTTATAATTTTATTTCCCTGCAATTGTATATTCATTGTGTTCTTTTAATTAAATAGTAAATTATAATGTTAAATAAAAGGACGAAAATTGAAGTTGTATAAATAAAAATGGGCGGATTCAGGAATGTCATTAAATTTAATTTAATTGCAAAAATAAACTTCACGAGTTTACAAATGAAAATTGAACTGCTGATCGTTAAGGAGCTTCTACAATGAGTCCAAAGATAAGTCCAACTTGGACTTGCATGCGCACGCTTCGTGTTGACTTTTATCTTTTAAAATTAATTGATACGAATTAGTAATTAATTATTAAATTATGAGTAATTAATTAATAATTTAACAATTAATTAATTAAAAATTAGTTATTAGCATCAATTATCTATAATAATCGTAATATCCTTTTATTAATTCCGTCCACACCTGAAATTAATTTATTGTGAATCCTTTTGTTTTGGTCGATTTGAACAATTCGTATTGTATTTAATTTTATTTACATTTTCGACAAATATGTTTTGAAAGAATAAAGGTTAGTAGTTTTCGAATATTTTGAACAGTTAAATTTTAAATTAGATAATTGAATTATTTAACAGTGTATTAAGCATTTAGTTAGTAATTAATAATTTATTTTTTATTAATTATTACTTTATTGACGAAAATTTTTATAACATTTTTCTTATTTTGTAATACGGATTTGACGCAAAAAATATAAATATTTTTTACAATATTCTGATATCAATTTATTTAAATAAAATTATATAGAGTAATAAATTTGAGTTTCGCAATAAGAATGAGAGAGACAGAAAGAGACGCTTTCCTGAGTGTCCCTTGTGCCGATTTGTTTGCACCCATTTTCCACCTCTCCGATTCATTTCATTGGCTACTGTTTTCAGCGAGAGGTGCATAGACGGGAACACAAATTAACAAAATTTGAAAATATATTTGAGTGTATCAATAAGAGTGAGAGAGACAGAGAGTGACGCTTTGCTGCTGTACCCATAATAAAATTTCCTTTGCACCCATTTCTCCCCTCTCCGCTTCATTTTCATTGGCTACTGTTCTCAGCGTGA
>JUFY01022488.1:0-22507 GCA_001855655.1 Leptopilina clavipes
TATATATAATTATAATCAAATGATTATTGTAATAATAAAAAGCAAAATAAGATGCATTAATTAATAATGAATCTTTGAAAGAAAATTTATGATTACTTATTAAATGTAATTAATAAGATATGATCATTTTAAATGACAATAAGTCTATTAATCCGCAAGTCGGAACCCCCCCAGTACCGAGCCAGTACAGATCTATCATTTGAAATTCTTTCGACATCGGTAGAAGATGAGATCCGCAAGCGGAACAAATCCAGTACCGCGCCAGTACTGACGATAGTAGGAAGGCGGATCCGAAAGTCGGAGAATAATTTGTACCGCGCCGGTTGCATTTTGGGATCCGAATCGGTACAGATCATCGGTACTGGCGGTCTGTACGGGCGTGGATCCCAGGCGGTTGTAAACTCCGACATTCGTCCGACTTTTCCGCCTGGGTGTAGAGGAATTAATAGTCTTCGTCAATAACAGTGAAAGAGGGGGATTAGCTTTTTGCGCAAAATTATAAGTGAAATGAAAAATAAAGATCGAAAGAAACGATCTTGTTGTTTCGCGCGATCAGCATTGTTAAACCTCCACGCAGGAGTGGAGTGGCAGCCATTATTAATTATCAGAAGGGAACTTTTGCCGTCGGCGTATGAATTTCATGTTCCCTCCCTGATCTCATTAATCTCTCCAAGGTGGTATTGTGATATACGGATCTAATTCCCATGTAAAGATTTTTGCCCACGAGCATATAGCATGTCTTCAATTAGGATCCGGAGAAAATAATCTCAACAATGGACAAATAATACAACAGACGCTAATGTACTCCCTAAAACTCAATCCACTCCCATTTCTACATCGAATTTTTTAAGACACAAAATTTTGTTTCGAACATTATTTACCGAATGAAAATTTTTATTTTCTTGATTTTGAAAAATATTTTTCCATATGAAAACATACTTTTCTTCTTCTAGAATGTAAAGGAGAAAACTTGTTTACTGTCAATATCTTCTGACTTTCTGAGGGATGAAAATGTGAATCAATTCTCCTTGGTTTGAGATTTTAAATACTTTTTTCCCTATTTATATTTATTTACATTTATATAATTTTTGTTGCCAAATATTTTTCAACATATATTGAAATATTTTTTTAAAACATATTTTTGTTTATTTTTCGAGAAAACATTTTGTGTCATCTGCGCGGCTCTCAATATAATAATGGTACCTGCTCGCAGAGGGAAGTCTCTCGTTAAATGTGTTATATAGAAAAAAGAATTGGTTTTTCTTCAAGGGGTAAAGAGTATAACCGTAACGAAACATCGGCGCTTTTCAAAGTGTCCACCTTTCCGGTGATAACAATCCAAATGGAACGAATTGTGTTTTCGAAACTCGACGCTTTTCCCAAATTGTGCGGGATGCCGTGTATACAGTTCCTTCCGAGAGACGCACCTGCGCCATCGAGCGTGGCGAATCGGGCTTCTTCAAAATGGGCCTTATACGCACCCATATATATATTCAATATACAAATATATGTGTGTATATATATATGAAACTGAGACTTTGAAAAAATGGATATATATATGTAACTATCTTGTTATTCGACGGCGCCGAACCGAACAAAAGATTTCCGAAGGTTATACAGGTTTATTGACGAGAAGATTATTTTTTCCACGTATATGGAACAATCTCGCGACTGAGTTTTTGAAAATTGCCTTCGTTATATCTTAATAAAATTTATTTGATAATTTATAGTTTATCGATTGTCATAAGAATTTTTCCCTACAGTGGAAACTCGTTAATAAGGACATCAGTTTTATGACAGGTTTTACAGTTAAACTTTACGTTTTAGAAATTTTTTCCATGAGAAAAATTTCTGATAAAGTTTTTCTAATAAAAATTATTGTCTGAAGTATATAGTTTCTGACCTAATTATCTTGCAATCGTAATGACACTTAAAAATTCTACTAACGAGGTTCTACTGTAAGTGAAAAATTCCCTTTGAACTTCAAGGAGTGGAATCAACAATCGAAAGAAAATTATCAACTAAAAATAAATTCGGAACGATAAAAATGTGAAAGAAATGAAACTTGAACCTCGTTTTAAGCGATTTTGACAAAAATTTATGTCAGCCAAGTTGAGAAAAAAATAGAAGAAGAATTAAAAAGTTGCGTAACTATTCGGGAGCACGGAAAAAAATATAAAGTCACTTTTACTATATATTTACAAAGTAAAACTGAAACTGTCTTGGAATTTCTGCGCATTTCTGTCAATTTTACTATTTCGAAAGTAAATTTTCCAAACTATTATTGACTTTGGAAATAGTAAAATTAACTCCGGAAATTGTAAAAATTGACAGAAATGCGCAAATTCCAAGACAGTTCCAGTTTATCTTTGTAAATATAGTAAATGTTAATTTATATTTTTTTCCATGAGGCTAAAAATTATATTATTCTAGTTTAAAAAAAATTAAAATGTTTAAATATTATACTTTTAGAGTATGTTATCTTTTTTAGAAGGGGAAAAAATGATTAGAAAATGGAATTTACAGATAGGCGGTAACTGTGTGCGTATGTGGAAATTTTGTGCGGAACAAATTGAGCAATTTAACATATGGAATCAATGGAGACGAAGAATTTCGTAATTTAATAACTGAAATCTGTATTCATGAGTATATGTGATTAAAAGCGACAAATGAAGCACTATTTCAAAATTAGAATTTCCCCCCTATATAATATATGTTCGTTTCAATTTTTTTTTTTTTTATTTAAAAAAGAAAAGAGAATTATATCTAGATACAGTAAATCACGAGTATTACCCAGTTAATCATAATAATTCCGAGGAGCATTAAGACCTGACATTAACGATAGGTTTGCGGGTCTTATTCAGTGATAATCTATTCCTGCGCCTCGAAAATGAAGGTGATTTATATTACACGATTCGATATCAGGACTTGAGGAATTTCGAATCTGCTTTTATATATATACAGTGTGTTTCTTAATCATAATTAGAGGCTGTACGAGAGAAATAATAACAATTTCAAGGGTACAATCCGCTTAGAGAAGGGAAATTTTTTTAGCATATAAATAATAAGGAAAAAAAACAAAAAAACTGCGTACGGAAATCAAAAATTGAAAATGAAATAACATATCTGTGGATGTTGAGTCTTGATGAATAATTCATTATGTGATACCATTTATGAACTCTTTTAAGAGGCATATAGTTCATATAAAAATAACATTTTCCGAACGGCGTAACAAGACCATTAATTAGCGCATACAAGCAAAGCGTGTAGAATAAGGAATAAGGAACGCGCGACGACAGTTTATTCTTGCCGAGTTGCGATGCAACACACATGCAAATCGAGTGTATATATATATACATATTGTACATATATGCATATAGAGAAGTAGTACCCCGAAAGAGATGAACTCGCCTCGTTTATCACCTCCCCACCGATAAATCAGTACGGAATGCTTTGCGGTTCCCCATCGTGTTAGAACGGTTTATAAGCAGCAGCGGGTTCCCTGGGGTGCGGTTATCTTCGCGTGTACCGGGTGTACGTTATCTCAGTGCAGCTTGTAGACTAATAAATACGCGTATAAACCACGAACACGAGTCGACAGTGTATACGAGAGACACACATTTGGGGGTGAACCATCTCTCCTCTTTCCCTCCGTTAAAGTGGGTGTGGTCGTTGAGTGTTTATAAACTCGATTAGGGGAATCATCACGGCTTATAAGAGAATAACATAACCCTCTGGGGTGTGTCCCTTGTCTTACTCATCATTGTCCATTTTATTTCATTTCGTTATGTTATATATTGCCGGAGATATTGAATCGAAGATCATGGATTTTCAACGTTTGATTAATAAACAATATTTTGGATTAAATTTGTTATTCATCCAGTTAGGTAATTTTAATTTCCATTTCTGTGTGGAATTTGAGACCCAGCGCCAGTTGTTTTGAGCGAAGAGGGCCGCAACTCATGCTTCGGGCTGGTTCGGGTTTACTCGTGTCGCGACGAATCAGTTACGAGTCCGCACGAGCAGACCCGAAGTGAACGTAGACAGCCATTCGCATTTTGATTTGCAACGTTCTTTCGTATACAAATCCGAATCAAAGCTTTTGGTCTCAAATTTTTAGTTTTGCAGTAAAGGGAAATTCGAGGATTGAGGGAAACAAATTCGTAGCGACATATATATTGAAATCTGGAGCGATTTAGAAAAGGCGAAATCGAGTCAAAAGTCTAGATTTTAGTTTCTTTTTCTACTAGGGATTAGACAAGTTTGTGGATAGAATACAGAAAATCAGGAGAGGTATAACTTTTTTAAGCAGTTTTGAAAAGACATTTGTGATTGAAACAACAAACAATAAGAGTTATGTAACTTAGAAACGACGTCTCGTATATAGTGTAATTATTCGGTTAATGAAGTTATTTATTTGTTAGCACCGTACACCTTGATTTGCAAAGACTCCATCACACGGGGCAATTTAGTCTTCAACTCTCTCTCTCTCTCTCTCTATGTAGCCTCATGAAAATTTGTGGCATTCTTCATTTTCGAGAGAGGCAGAGATGAGAGAGAGTATTAAGAACTTGAGAAGGACAAAGTCGCGTGAGGAAGCTGGAATAAAAAAATTCTTTTTTTAAGAGTCCAGTGCAGACTTGGGAACCTTATGTCAGGGAGAATAAAGTCGCTCGCGACCGAGAGAATCGTGGGCGGCTCAGGTTCCCCAGGACCGCCTTCGTTTCCCCTCGATGGAGGATTTCAGTGGGGATAGAGAGATTTTCATTGGTATAGAAGGAGCGTAAGAGGGCTGTACTTCGCATTAATTATTCTAAATAAGTCGTCGCCCTGCGGCGGCTGATTATAAAGTTTGCAGAGTCCCATAAATAGAACCCGTTTACAAATCGCACGCTAGAATAATGATCGTGCTTCCTCTCCTGCTTCGATATATATACACAACACAACTAAGGGTGGGAGGGGGGAGAAGTCTCCCCTGCTGACTTGATCTGCTCATTTGGTCTGATCCTCGTTAAAATGAACCGAACCCAATGAAAATAGACCATTTAAATTCCATATTTTTTGGAAATTAAGATTGTTTGAATTTATTTGAAATTCCAAGAGGCCCCCCCATTGTTTAAAAAAGGAGTGTTTCTCGTTTAGTAAAAAATTTTTTGTTTCCTTTAAATATGGATTTTTTAAAATAGTTTTTTTAAAATGGATTTTTTGAAATTGATTTTTTAAAATGGATTTTTTGAAATTGATTTAAAAAAATGGATTTTAAAAAAAATGTTTAGATTGATAAATGATAATAAAAGAGCTTTTTTTAAATTGTATCGAGACGTAATTTTGAAATATTGGGTAAATAATATGCTTTTTGTTTGTGATTATAATTAGGTAAAGAATATTATTCAAAGGAAAATGAAAATTTATTGACTCACCTGGTACTATTATATATATGACACTGAATTTAAGTGCGTCTGTGTTATCTTTGTGTATACAAAGGCAATTTATCATAGCGATTATCATCTTTCAACACCTACGTCAATTATCGATCAAATCATATTTTGTGAGTCAATATGTTTATTTTTCCAAGAAGTATCCACCCACCTTTTTGATGAATAATTATTGTGCGGCAAAGAAAGTTTACATTTTTCCCTATGTGGATCATCATTTATCAGAGAATATAATTCTCTCTAATTCTAAATTACTTTTTGATAAGCTTAGCTTCTATACCTGATTGTAATCAAGTTTAAATAGGGCTTCGATGTGGCCATTTTAGCCCTTCCCCATGCAGATGTTGGCCCACTTTCCTGTATATTTAAAATAGGGATTTTATAAATCTGGATAATTTTTATATATAGTTTCTGGCAAAAGATCCTTATTATATGTCCTATTTCAAACAGAGGGCAAAGTAGGGAAATTTATTCACATAATCATTGTGCAATATAATGTCTCATTAACTTGAAATTATTTCTCACTACAGTTGTTCCGAAAACAATATTTGTATTTTCTTATCTCAGATACGAAATTGTTAAGTTGACATAACTCTCACGTTATCGCATATATATATATTAACGAAACATTTCATATATATTGGACGTTTCTATTTAACGCTTTAAAAAAATCAAAAAATTAATTATTCCGAGCTAAATCAATTATATACCTGTAGTAGTAGACGTATCTACCGATAACAGGTAATTAATATTCCTATTAAAATCGAACGTTGAAAGTTTCATATGTCTTTTGGTCGTAAAGTGAGTTTTATCTCTTTTTATTATGGATTTGATATTCCTATAACTATTTTGATAGATTTTACAATTTTAACACTAATCGCAAACTTATCAAAAATTAAAATTTTGATAGTTTTAACACTTTCCAGTAAAGGTGCACTGTAAACTTAAAAGTATCAAATTGATTCCAAATTTTAGGTTCAATTTAATACTTTTGGTAAATTTTAGGTTCAATTTAATACTTTTGGTATCAATTTGATACTTTTAAGTTTACAGTCTACTAAATTTTTTTTCTATAGAAAAATTTAATCTACAATATGTTCTTATTTATACCTATTCTGGTTTAATTCTGAAACAGAATTTTCAAAAATTAGGTCTAATTTTAAAAAATATGCTTTTATTATTAAATAATGCGGAAGAATCTGAATGATATAAATTAAAATTATTTTAACATCTTTTTTTCAAAAAATGACTGAAAAATCTTTTCTCTCGAGTGATATTTAACACAATTTGCATACATTTCCCATAAAGAAGCTTCAATTAAACTCATTCGTACCGATCCGAGAAACACGATAAAGGAATATATATGTATATATCCGTCTGCAACTATAGAGGTATAATATATATATAGCTTTTACAGAACCTTTATTTTTTTAAATGCTAAACCCGACATTAAATTCCCTATCACTAATTTATCAGAATCATTAAAGTCCGTAAATTTGTATGACAATCACTATACCAAAAATGGTATTTACGATTCCTCATTTATACTTTTATATGCTCGCGCGTTAGCGCTCGAGCGATTTGTATATATACTTCTTCAGAACCAAAATTCTTTTTTCATGTACAGCACTCTTGAACATGTGCATGAATGTGCTTTATTACGCAGGATTTTATTACTTGTTCAACGGGCAAGTATAGTTAAGTGCATACTCAAGTTTTAACGATCGTTAACAATGAGTTCTACATGAGATATAATAATGAGAGACGGGTTTTTATATACATATATATACAAAATGAGGATGAGGTGCTTTGAAGAAGCCATTCGCTGGTCCCTTATATGATAAGTTACTTAGAACCTAACGAAACTGATTATAATTACCTAATATTATTTTTCATATCCTTATAAACAAAGTGATGCAATACGAATGTATGGAAATAGAAAATTGGTCCTAACCGCGGGTCCTATCTATTTTGCCCCTTTATTAACTATATAGGGCCATATGTTGGCAATGTTGGTTCTAAAATCAAGAAAATCACTTGAGCCAAAATTAACTCTATACCATCAATGAAAATTAATAAAAAAAAAATTAATTCCATAATTCTAATAAAGATACACGGAAAGAAATCTTTATCTGGAACAGCGATAAGTACCTCTGGAACAGCGAAAGTTTTTCCTATTCTATAGAAACATTTCGCTGTTCCAGAGATACTTATCGCTGTTCCAGATAAAGATTTTTTTCCGTGTGTGTTTATTTCTAAATTAATTTTTGTTTCTGCTATTTTACAACTTGATAATTATTTTTTTGTTTAATGTAATTAATCGTACATGTAACTGGAAAGCATATGTATAGTAAGATTGTATAGATAATATGGACGCTTAAAATAATCCAGGCGGAGTGTATAGATGAGAAAGAAGATAAGGCATTAGTTCGATCAAAATAGACGAGATATAGAGGTAGAAGTTTCAACCCTATACGTTAACTTACATTCCAATGGGGAAATTTATTGTTGTACTGTGGGAAGGGTCTTTCTGCCCTCTAGGCGCAGTTCACTATATCGACGCGGATAGATACGTTATAGTTATTTATAGCGTCTATCTCTATTATTGTTTCATGTTCTCTATACATACAAGACTTGACCCTTTCGTAACATTTTCGTTTCGATATTGTAATCCCCTAGTGAAAAACTGTGGAATTTTGTTCCGTTTTCTATATGATGAAAAAAACGCTGTTAAACCTAAAAAAATTACTAGAGTGACAAAAAGTTATAGTAGATAAAAATTATTACTATTAGTGACAAAAATTACTATTTATTGCAACTATAAATCTATGTTTACACATAGATCGTGGAAAGATTTCGAAACGTCACTACTATATCTTTTTATCAGACATTAAAAATTCATAAATATTTATATATAGTTGAATAAAATCAATGGGAAGGGTAAAAAATAAAAATGTATATTATAGAAACGTTATTAGGATGACTGTTTGATTACATGATATTCTGAAATGTTTATGTGGGTAAAGTAATAGTTGGAAGAGTGAAATGTAGAACCCCATGATACTGAACCAGTTGGTTTATACCTGGCGACCGATATCCTTGGCTGGAAGCGCCACGCCTCCTTTGTAATCCTACTTTTTAGTCCCTCCTTCTCATCGAAGCCGGTTGGTGATCAGCTGATCAGCCTCTGGGCCCTAAATGCCAAGATCTCTCGAGTGAATCTCGATCAGCAGCTGCTGGAACATTTCTCCAGAAATAATTCTCCGTGCCCAAATAGGCCCACTTTTTGTGCTTTATTTAAAAAAAGGGCTCCGGCTAGCGCCTCGACAGTTTTCCTTATTTCTATTTTCTACTTTGATTTCAAAGAAAATGTCTATCTATTATTCTTTGTTTACTTTAACCAAGTATTTACTAATACAGATGGGTAATTTTTGGAAATATTAAATAAATATTTATGGAAATATTATGGTCTTAATCAGTTTATAGAGAATTAGTCCTGGACCAGGTTAAAAACTTTTCAGGCGCTAGATAGTTTCTCTCTAGAGCGTCATTAACTAATTTGAATTAGTGAAATCACTGTAAAGTTAAAAGTGTCAAATTTATACCAAAATAGTATCAAATTGATACTAAAATAGTAGCAAATTGATTCCAAATTTTTGGATCAATTTGATACTTTTAAGTTTACAGTGATATTGAGACACACTCTCAATATTCGAAACTGATTTTGAGAGTGAAATAACTGAAATTTACGTGAATTACAAAAAACAAAAGTAACACTTAAAATAACAAGATTTATTTTACGATAATTATTGCATATATTTATCATAATGTGGCGTTTATACTTTCATATATTCAATGTCAGATATTGTATAATTATATGCATGTATGTATATGTATATTCTTGGGTTGAAATAATTTCGTTACGAAAGAATGTTTATAAACCTGGAGTCTAGTGAATTTTTTTTGTTTTTTTGATTTTTTTTTTCCCAATCGTATGGCAAGAAAACAGTTGGCGTGACGAAAGAATATTGAAAATGACGTTCTCATGGTAATGTATAACCCTCGCCAAGACAAAGCGGTCACGAATCGTCATAGCCAAGTGCAAATTTTAATTATGTCAATTTCGAGACGGTCTTTTTATACCTCTACTGCGAGCCGCGCGGTTGCATGTCTAGAGAAGATGTTCCGTGCACCGAAAATATATGAATTTCGTGAAAAAACATTTCAAATATGAGAGAGGGAGAGAGAGAGAGAAAGAGGTGATTTTAATCGTGGACTGTTAAAGATCCAGTTTTATTTCTACGACTCCATTCATATTTCTGCGATTACAGTTGAGAAATTTTATATATAAAATATTTGGAGAAATATTCACACTCCAAAGTGTGTGCATTTTGTGCATTTGATTATTTTGTGTATTTTTAACTTTTACACTGGAATCAGGTTCTGAAAGTTCGAGTGAAATTAAATTAATACACTAGAACCTCGATATAACAGGACTTTTTCAACTTTTGTCCTTTAACGAAGTTCCACTGTATAGGCTAAAAATTATATGTTTTCCAAATGAAGGAGTAGAGCAAACAGTAGAGTGGAATTTTTTTCTATATATATTCGTATTGGTGGAAGGGGAATTATGATGGTGTATATTATAAACTTATGGGATACAGTTATGGACTTAGCATAAAGTTTCATTAACAAACTTTGTATCGCAATATATTATAAGCGTTTTTTCTGCATGTGTGATTTATACCATATGGTTTCTTATAATAATAAAGAGAAAATACGATAGGCCCCTCGCGCGAACATATGTACCACACAGACTTATGTTAAATAAAACATATTCTTAATGTAGGTAACTTCTTCAGAATAAGCATAAATCAATAAATTTGTACAGACAAGCGTATAACAATACCATTAGTCTCTGTTGATGGAAATAAGAACACAAGGAGCAATAAATTATCAGGCAGACATTAAATCGTAGGCTACAATTAAATCAACATACCTACACTCTGCGAAAGTAATTGTTTGATGCAGAAAATGGGCTTTCACTTACCAAATGAAATACACGATTCATATATATCCCTATATATTAGTTTCAAACAGGAAATACAATCAACTTAAACTATAACTATAATCTTACATCTTATTTGAAAAATTTATAAATGGAAAAAGATTTTAATTCCTTATTTATTTATTTAGTAATTGCAATTCTTTCATTTATTTATTTTTAATCATTCTATTTATTTTTTAAAGAAAATATTACTTTTTGATATAATTTTTTTGATACAATTTTAAAATTGTGCGGATAAACTTGTTAAATTTTGAGCATATATTTTGTTATTTTTTTTTTTGTAGCAGCGATAAATTCACATCGAATCCCATGTATTTATTATACATACAGTATTACTTGAGGAAAAAAGTTTTCTGCCGCAGAGGAATGGAAAAAAATTTAAATCGATTTGATGTATCGTGTGTGCATATATACCAGAGAAAGAGAGATAGAATTGAAAGTTTACTGAAGTGGATGCCTGTGGCTTATAAAAGAACAGCACAAATTGACTTCAATTGCATTATATATACATACAGTTTTATCAGTATAAACTATTATATATACAAATGTCAAAACCGCGAGATTCGAATAAATGACTTAACATCAAAAATTGGACCCCAGGAAAAATCTTAATCAAACTCTTTAATTTATTTGAATTATATATATTTAAATATACTAACGATGAGAGGAGAAAAAGTGACCGTTTGAAAGAAAAACAATTTTTCTTTCCAGGTCACTTTTCTTATATAATTTTAAGAAAAAAGCAAATTTTTTATGTCGAAAATTTGCTTTTATCTTAAAATTATTTTCTAAAAATATTAGGTAGGGACGAAGAAAATGAGGAGGAGAGGAAAAAGAAGAGAAAAAATATGCAGAAAATTAAAAACAAAAGATACTAACATAAATTTTAATCTAAAACAAAGAAATTGATAAATTTATCCTGTTGTAGCATATATTTTCCTGCGCATATATCTGTATATCTTGTTACTTTTATTAATAATATCGATAAATTCCGAAATACCGTGAAACTAAAATATTTTTTTTCATATTATGCGAGAAAATATAAAATGAAGTTTTACGTAATAGCATATCAAACGTATTCATATTATATATGCATACACATAAATCCCCAAGTTAGATCGACTTTCTAACTGATCTCCAACTGAGTCATAAATTGTAACTTATACCCCAGCAGTAGTGGAGTTTGTAATTGCAAATTTGCAGAAAAACTTTTGCCGACGAAATCTCAAATGCTGTGATCAGCGAACTTATAAATAATATATATATAATACCTATACTGTAGGCACATTTTTAAAGTTTGCAAAACTTGTCCCCTATATGAAAATTCACTCACGCAATATTGCGGTAATATTGCATTGAAAATTTAGTAATATTTCCATGTAGAAATTCTGATCGGACATACTGACCGGGGCCTAGAAACACTTACCCGATCGGAGCCACATTGGACGAAGCAATTTTTCAGACAAATTTGGCCAAACCGGGTGTCGATTTGGTGAAGCGTTTCAAACCAGACTGGGGCCAGGTTTGATGTTTTCTACACGGACAGTGATGTTTTAATCGAACAAAATCACATTTCCGGGCGATTACTATTAGGCTCTAATCTGGGTTAAGAAGGGCCCAAGTCGGGCAGTGTGTTTCAGTCCAGATTGGAGCCAGGTTTCGAATCAAGTGTGGAAATTTTGGCCAGGTTCTGATTTAGACCGCAAGTATGGGGAAAATGAAACGCGTTACCCGATCGAGGCACAAGATTGAGCCATTTTTCAGCCCCAATCGGGGCCTATTTTGCCCCTATTGGGGCCAAATCGATCGACCAGACTTGGGCCAGTTCGGGTAAGGCGTTTCAAACCAGATTGGCGCCGGATTATACAATTTGGGTGAAAAATGGCTTCGGTATGTGGTGTTTAATTTTCCCCAGCCTTGGCCCCGGTTAGGGCCCTACTGAAATTTTGAAAAAGGCTTATAGTTTATAAACTTTTTCTACACGAAAATTGAATGATATGTAGAAAAAAATACTGTCGTTGACCGTATAAATACGAAAAGTTCCATAAGAAAATTATTCCCCTTTCGAATTGACGCGATATCTATTTTCTTTTTCCCTTTACAATATATGTGACGCATTTCTCAAAAGATATATGGCATTAATTTTCTTCCCAATGCGCGTCACTCATCCGCAACATCTCAGTTTTTCCTATCATGAATCCGATAGTTGTCGAGATGATTTAGCAATTTAGATCCGGTAAACTGCTTCACGCTTTTGAATTTCTTTTGCGATGCGACGGACGCAGCTGCCTTTTGAAAATCCCATGGACAAACAGTAATGGTCCTATATATACTGGATTCAATCATACTTGAATACTTTACAGTGAAAAATATATAAATTTCCCGGACGCAAGTAAGTGATCGTGGAATAAATTACGTTATTATATACACAACACATCTGCCATGGGCGGATAACACATTCGTTCAATTCTGAGCCGTAAAAGTCGACACAAAAAGAAAGAAAATAAAGAGAGAGAGAGAGGGCAAGGGGGGTAGGTTATATCAAAAATGGAATGGGGGAGTGGACGTGTAAATTTGTGTATGAAGAGATTCTGCATGCTTGAACGATAAAATCCATAGAGACGACCGCCGAAGTGAATGTTTGTTGATCAGAAGAAACGAATTAGCCTCAAAGTTGACTCGCCAGAATTAAGGTGGATTGAATTGGGGAAAGGGACAAAACATTGAGGAGAGGAGACAGAAATGGTAGGGACTTCATCAGAGGCGGGGGACCTTTTAGCGCCTGTCAGTTGGGGCGTGAACAAGCAAAAGAGGAGGGGCAAGATGGCGGGCGGGGTACCCCCACCAATCGTCGATTTTCAATCTGGAAGGGGAACTAACTCTCCAGTTAAATTTATTTTTTCCATACATTTTCCATATAGATGAAAATTTAATTTTTTCATATTTTTTATTTTTGATTTTTCAAATTTGATATCAGTAAAATAGGGCCAATTTTTTTGAATCAAAGAAACGAAATTTTCCCGTGGTGATGAGAGTAGGGGAAGTGTGTGGTGGGGATGACTGAAAGTTCTCCCCCCACCTGTATGCATTAGCGAGTGGAAGGGATTCGAGAAATTCCTCACCGTGGAGACGTTCGACGATAGGCGGAGCATTCGGCCAGAGAGTTAATAGAGATACAATCGAGGGTGTCTAGTGCACTGCACTCGGCTTCGCGTAGGAGGAGTGAAGAGGGAAAGGGGGGAGCGGTAAGTAGGGACCTCAGGACCATAGTTTAGACATCACTGAGCGACGGATGGACAGCCAGTCAGACCCGTCACGGCAGTCGCTCGAGTACTCGGAAACCACTCGGAAAAATCTTGCGTTCTGCTCAGCATCCCTGGACCACTGTACTAGAGAAAAGTATCCTGGACTTGTTCCAAGAGCGTTTTATTCTAACTCAATAGTGTTTCTAGTGCTTTAAAACACAAAGAGTGATTTTGAGTTCGGTTGTTCAACAGGACATGAAGTGTTGTTGGTGAAGTAATTGCTTCAACTTTAGAGACAATTTTCACGGAAAAAAAAAATATATCATGAGTGTTGCGTTAGTAAGCATGGAGTCGGCATACGGTCTGCGATTGGGAGGTATCAATCATCTTCATCATCCGCTACTTCATCATCATCATCGTGTCTGCTCGCCACCAATGGCCGAGAGTCATCACGCGATTTCGAGACAGATTCATCGCGATGAACAGTCTGAGTCAACTGCCTTAAGATTCAGTGTTGTTAATATTTTACGACCGGATTTTGGAAGAAAGGCAATTTTAAGTACAAAGAGTTCATCATCATCATCGAAATCGAAAATTGTGAAGCCAATTGCTCACAGTCCGATTCCATTGCCGCGTGACTTGAGTCTCTCGTCCTCGAGATTGTCACCTCAATCACCGCCAGTATCGGCAACGACGACCACATCTACGAACTTTGGTCAAAGGGACCGCGATTCATTTTCGTCCCATTGCGGCTTAACGTCACCACTCCAAAGGCATTCCGGACTCAGTAGGAGTGGAAGTCTTGAAAGTCTCGCGAGCAATAGGAGTTCTGTGACTGGCAGTTCCGTGACCGGCGCTCCGTCCTTGTGCTCGACCTCGTCCACCATCAGCGGGGAATCCATTAGCTGTGAAAGTAACAACGGAAATGCAGCATCCACAGGCTCTGCCTCCTCAACTAATGGGTCGAATGGACAAAGCGTTTGGCCCGCTTGGATTTACTGCACAAGATATTCAGACAGACCCTCTTCCGGTAAGTTGAATTTTCAAACACTTTCCAGAATTGATTTTCACTTAAAATTACTGTTACTTTCTGAATTTGTTACTTTCTGAATCTGTTACTTTCTGAAACAGTAAAAGTGCTTCTTATGAAGATGTTTTTTGAGTCTTGATTGTTGCGTCTTCTTGGAAGAATTATTTAGATCTGAAGAAGCTGATGCTTCTTTAGGATGATAAAATTTTCCAACTAATAAATCGTTCTGATCGGTTTTCAAATTATATATGACACACAATTACATTATTCTATTAAAAAAAGTCTTTTCTGAACTGTTTAAAATTAATCCATACATCTCTAATTTTATCTTCTCCTGTTGTTTGAAATTAACAACTATAATCTCTATCACATTCAAGTCACGAATATGTGAAGAAATATAATTGCACACTTTTGGAGAAAATGACTTGCGGACATGATGGGAAAAATACTATACTTAATGGGAAAACTTTTGCCTATATAGAATTTAATTGAATTTAGTTGCGAGGATATAATGACACATTTGGAAAAATAATAATGAGTCTTTATTATTATATATAGAGAAAGGTGTATTGGAGAATATATATATAGATATGACTATATATCTTTAGCCACGTGTTGTGTACAATCGACTATCTTGGAGGTTAATGGACGCTGAAATAGCAGCTGCTAACTTTCGCAGGGTTTAATTGTTTCACAGTTAGAAACCATGACCTACCCCTAACAATTAAATGCTTCTTCTTCTTCTTTGTTAAAACCCCCACGATAACTCGAAACCTGGACGCGGTGGTTATAACAAGACATTGTACAAGGTCTTATACCTGCAACTATATATGAGGTGTATGCATTTTTTATTAGGAACACTTATACCGGAGCTGTGAATTATTAGCGACAGAGAGCTTGTTCCATTGATTAAATAATAATAAACTTTGTAATATTTGAATCAAGAAATTACTAATTAGATCAGTTAAACTTATGCTCATTTTTATCCGCTAGGATAAATTTTTATCCCCTGGGATAAATTTTTTTCCGCTAGGAGGAAATTTTTAAATTCAGGTGGATTCCTTTGTTGCTATTTTCTAGATGAATCAAATATTAATAAATAATGTGATAATCAAATCGTTTTGATAATTTTTCACTATTGGAAAATTCCGTAAAGAATGAAATCACGATTCCCACCGCTGTCACCATTTTCATGGTCAAGGTCATTGAAACGATTTTTCTAATTTTATTCATTTAATCTCGTTGCGGTAAATTTAATTTTGAAATTTCTCTTTCTACTGGTGAAGAAAATAAAAAGAGAATCAAATGATTCAGAAAGTGACAATCAAGAAAGAAATTAGAACTCATTGAATATGTACAGAATTGAGAATTTTAGTGAAACGTTTCGAATTGTTGGTTGACCTTTTTTGTGTTTTTGTTTTTCAGGACCTCGAACAAGACGAGTGAAACGTACGACCGGTGAAAAGAACACCAGCAGCAGCACATTACCCGACGAGAAACGACCTAGAACGGCCTTCAGTGCGGAACAGCTGGCGCGACTCAAGAGGGAATTCACCGAGAACAGATACTTGACTGAGAAACGAAGACAGCAACTCTCTCGAGAGTTGGGCTTGAACGAGGCCCAAATCAAGATCTGGTTCCAGAACAAGAGGGCGAAGATCAAGAAGTCCACCGGCCAGAAGAATCCACTCGCTCTTCAGTTGATGGCTCAGGGTCTCTACAATCACTCCACAGTTCCAGTCGATGAGGATGGCGAGGAGATCGACGACAGAGAAAATCAACAGTCGTAAATCCCATGGGAGAACACGAGAAAACCAGTGAAACGCTCCTTTGCGATTTCTCATCACGAAAGAAAGAAAGAGAGGGGGAGATGAACGATAACTCAACGGATGACGCGATTGCAGAAGATTCCCAGATGCTCATGTACAAAAATGGAAGCAGAATTACGAGGATTGGAATTACAAAGATTCACTCGTAAAGTATCGAAAAAAATTCATTCGACGCAATTCTTTCGTTTTGAAAAAGAAATTGTGATTGACGCTCGATACTGACTGTTTTCTAATGGATTGATGCTTGCGGAGAAAAATATCTCTTCAGACGTAATTTTCCGGAGGGAGAGACAGAGAGAGAGTCTACCAGTGTAGATTTTTATCAAGCTTTATCACCTAATACTGTAGAATCACTACCAGGGCGTTAATAATTCATTTTCGTAGTATTTTTTCAAATTAAAAATTCGATAATGAGAGTTGAATTGTCCTCAGGGAGGAATTAATTTGGCCTGATTAATTTTTTACCCTACGTAAAATATTAATCGACTTTTCGTCAAAGAGAATGTTCGCAAAAATTTTTTCTTTTGCATTTTCTTCAAGAGGCGAAAAAAGGATCAAAAACAAATTGAATTTCAAGAGTTAATTTTTTTTGGGAAGATACAATTATAAAGAAATGACTCCAGTGAAATTAAATGAAATAATTAATTTAATTAAAATAAATTAAATAATTAATTAAATTAAATTATATGAAATAATTAATTATATGAAATAATTAATTATATAAAATAATTAATTAAATTAAATAATTAATTTAATTATATGAAATAATTGATTTAATAAAATTTAATGAAATAATTAAATTAAATTGCCTATACTTAAATTGAAAAAATTTAATTGTTTTGAAAAAAGAAATTTTCAATCGGAACATTTTTCAAGAGAAAATAGATCATGAGAACAAATAGCCCTGTAATTAGTCTGTAAAACTATATGATGTCGACTGTATTTATTGGCTGTATTTGTAGGTAGAGAGTTTATGAATATATGTGAAGGGTCGATTAAGACGATGTCTTTAAGATATTTATTTAATTTGTAAATAGATTTTGTAAATAGAAAAAAATGTAAGATAACGTGTTACATAACGATTTTATCAAGAGATATAAATATTATATAAATATTATATAAATATCTATTATAAATTCTCATATAAAATGTGTAAATATAATTCAGGATTTATAAAAACGATCTCATATGACATTCGTCTGTTAAAGATATATTATAAATAATATGTTAAATGTAGAATTTATATAGTAAAAAAAAGAAAAACAAAGCGTCCCAGTGTCTCGTAAAATGTACGCTTAATATTAACTTGTAGCGACACATTCGGTGTAATCAACATACACGTAATCCATTGACCATGATTAAAATGAGAAGTACAATGAAAAACGATTTTTTGTCTTCTTTTAAGACCTCTCCATTTTTTACCCTTTCAGGAAAATAATTAATATTACTATGAAATGTTATAAAAATATTTTTTGAATCGTTCCTTTGGAATATTTTAAGAATATTTCACTGAAATTTTTGTGAAATATTTTTAAAAACATTTTCATTTGATTATTAGATAAAATATATTTTAATATTACTGGAATATTCTTGTACAATATTCAAAGAATAATTTTTTTTTTGAACAGTTAAAGAATTCTATAAGAATTAGAATATTTCGGATATGTAAATTACAGACACATTTTATTAAAATTATATAATTAGATATTCATTTTAAAAATGTTCCTTTGAAATATTTTAAAAATATTCCACTTGAATTTTGTAAATTTTTTTTGCAAAAACTTTTTCACTGGGTTTTATGAAAAAATATTACAATTTTAATATCGTGGAAATATTTCGGAATATTTAATGGAAAATTGGTGACATTTTTTCCTTTTTTTTAAAGAAATATTCCATAAGCTGAAATAAAATTTGAAATAAAATTTCACGGTGTTGGAGTATTTCTAATGCTTTTCTATACAATATTATTTATTAGTTTCTATAGTTATTCATTTTATTTTTCTGATAGAAGAGATTAAATTAATTCATCCTTTAAGGAAATAACGGTGATTAAATGAGTGTAAGATAAAATTCTCTCGGACATATATGAAATAATAAAAGAAAATGACGCACTTATAACTTGAATATAAGTGTGAAAAATGATTAATTAATGACATATTGCTTTGAGAGGAAATATAAATTTTTTTTGTTTTTAGTTTTGCTTTATTTTGCTTTGCCTTAAAATAGTCGATTATTACGACATTGCGCATAAGTTATTGCAAGTTATTAAAAGGTTATTACGTTATAAATCAATTCTGAGACAAGACATAGGACAAGAGAGACAAGTTGCCTTCGGGCACAATGTGTGTTAAGGGTGTGCAAGCAAAATAAATGCAGATCCTCCTCTCTTCCTATATATACGACGCTTTCGTGAATTATGCATTCGATTTTATTATAGGTACATATACATATAATATATTCGTTTCAAATCATTTTCAATTTAAATAACATTCACCGTGTATCCTAAAATTGTTTTTACATCCCTTGAGTATTTAAAAATTTTAAATACTTCCAAGTACATATCTTAAAAATTTTTAAATTAAAATACTTTGGAATATCGTTAAGTTATTTTTAATTATCTCTATAGGTTATTAGAAATATTCTAAAGTATTTGAATATTTTAAAATATATTTAAATACTTTGGAGTGTTTCTAAGATATAGAGTATTCGTAGGAATATTTTAAAGTATTTAAATACTTTGGAATATTTCTAAGTACTAGGAATGTTCTGAAGTATTTTAAATACTCAAAAAATTTATTTGAATACTTAAATATATTTAAATACTTTGGAATATTTCTAAGTACTAGGAATAGTCTGAAGTATTTTAAATACTCAAAAAAAATATCTTAATACTTTAGAGTATTTCTAAGGTATAAAGTATTCTTATAGGAATATTTTGAAGTATTTAAATACTTAAAGATGTATTTAAATACTCTGGAATATTTCGAACTACTGGGAATATTCTGAAGCATTCGAATACTTGAAAATAAGTTTAAATACTTTGGAGTATATCTTAAGTATCATAAAGTTCTGAAATATTGAATACAAAATGTCCAGAAGTTGAAATCATCATCAGTATAGAAGAATTTTATCATTATGAATATATAAACTCCATTGAAAACGAAATGCGCTCAATTACTGGAAAGTGTGTGCTTACATTTTTTTTCCAGACAGCAAGCATTTATCTTAAATTAATTCCAGTAATGTGCTCGAGTATTTTAATTAGGGAGATGGTCTAAACGAAGATCGAATCTGTATACAATATTAATGTTAAACGTAAAAGTTTCCCGGAGATTGATAACGATAACCCATTCCATATATGAAAATCATCACCCGCATCTGTCAATGTTTGCCACGCAACTCGGTTCCCACATTTTGAAGACGTATCATTATTGTCGGAGATAAAGGAGACTCTTCACTGTCATACTCACCTTGTTTGTATATACATATATAAACTGTTGCAACAAAACGCGAAAGAGTACCTGGTAACTCATTAATTTCAGATCAATTATTGTGTCGCCACGTGACACTGCGCCAAAACTCTGAATGCATATTTACAATGACAAGGACACGCTCACGCACGTATATATGTATATAATTAACTAATATAACTTTGCTTTTTGACTTTTAACTTTTCTCTTTGCTTTCTACTAAATATAATCGCTACATTGGAAGAGTAATTATCTTAATTTTGCGGTCCAATATGTCTTTTTCAAAAACTTTAATTGATATAATTATTTTAGTTGCTTTTCGAAATTCATTTCTTCGATGGCTATTTTGATTGAAAGTGAAATAACATTCGCAGGAATATTCTCTAATATTTATAATATTCCTTCCTAATGAAATTTGAATTTTCCTTTTCTAAAATTTTTATTAAATGTTATAGAAATATTTCTAATATTTCACGAATATTCTTTTCTATTGAATTTTCCTTTTCCAAATATATTTCTAACATTATATTTCTAACATTCCAGAAATATTTCTCATATTCCACGAATATTCCTTTCTAGTGAATTTAAAATTTTTCTTTTCCAGAAATATTTCTAACATTCTAGATATATTTCTAACATTCCAGAAATATTTCTAATATTTCACAAATATTTCTTTCTATTGAATTTTCTTTTTCTAGAACTTTAATTAAACATTCCAGAGATATTTCAAATATTTTACAAATATTCCTAATATTCCACGCAATTATTACTTTCTAGTGTTGCTATTGAATTATAATAAAAATTTAATATTTTTTACTGAAAATGTGAGGAAAGGGGAAAAAATTTTTGAAGTTAAATTTCTAGCAGGTAAAATTAATAGAAGGATGTATAATGTTTTAAGCGTAACGCAAGCGCATTGTTGTTTTTGCGATAAACAATGTCCTGTGCCCATTAATTTGCGGCATTACAAAGTGTAGTGGCGCAAGAAGGCGAAATTTAGTGAGCCACTGGCGGAAGACTAGAGACCCCTAATGGCCATCGCAATGGCTGTTGGTTCAACCACAGAGGCAACCCCATTTTCGTTGTTCCTCTCTCTCTCTCTACTTGATCTCGTTTGCAGGATGCTGCATTCTAGCAATTACGCATTGCCGTAGTTAAATACAATGGCGAGGACAACGACTCTGTAATTTATCCCCCGTTTGGTCACCATGAACGTATATATATAAACACGAGGTAGATGAGGAAAATACAACCCTTAACATCGCAGGCCAACCGAAATAATTATCACCCAACAATGCTCTCAAATCATGTCACATACATTTAATCGCTCTGTTAATTTTCACAGTGTATAATGCACAATTATTATCGTGATTTTCTTTTTGGATGTTTAGTCAAAAAATTTTCTTATTTTTATACTGCAATTTCCATTTAGTTTATTTGGAAATTAATTATTTTTGTGAACAAGTTTTTTTGTTATATATATACTTAATTTTCAGTGATAAATGTCAGTTAGAGTCAGACAACGATTTTGAATTTCTGTAAATTTTTGTATACTAGTAGTAATAAGTCAGACAAGTTCTAAATCCTCAACAGTTTGAAAATTATTGGTAAAAGTCAGTTGTAGTACGCCACCTCTCTTTTGAATTTCTGTAAATTTTGATATTAGTAGTAAAAGGTAGTTATAGTCAGACAAAGCCTTCTGGATTTCTCAATGATTTATAAATGCGATTGTAAATTTTGTAAATTTTATAAATTTATTTATAAATAATTTATAAATTCTTGAGAATTTAAAAATCAGTGGTATAAGTCAGTTACAGTCAGACAACTCTCAAATATCTGTAAATTTGATAGCAGTTATGTTAAATCAAAACTTTTCCGAATTTCACTAAATTAGTTGTCAATTAGAATCAGACAAAACTCTTGAATAATTAGGTTTTCAAAATCAGTGGTGAAAGTCATTTACAGTCAGACAACTCTTCTCTGAATTCCTGTAAATTTCAGTATCAATAGTAGAAGGCAACTGTAGTCAGACAAAATTATCAAGTTTTCCTTTATCAATCTCAGACAAAAGTAATTTTTTAGGGCTCGAAATCAGTAGTAAACGGAAGTTACAGTCAGACATAGCTTTTTCAAATTACAGTAATTTTTCAATTAGTGGTAAAAGTTGTCTGCAGGCAGGCAAAAGTGAATTTTAAGATTTCAAAATTAGTAGTAAAGGAAAGTTACAGTCAGGCAAAAATTGCAAGAATTTGAGTTAATTTATTATTATTATTATTATTATTTTTATTATTATTATTTTTTTTCATCATTATTATTATTATTTTTATTATTATTATCATTTTTTTTTATTATTTTTATTATTATTATTATTATTACAATTATTATTATTATTATTATTATTCTTAAAAATTACAAAAGATTCACTGTCAG
>JUFY01022489.1:11374-25421 GCA_001855655.1 Leptopilina clavipes
CAAATAGCCCTGTATTTAACACACTTTAACAAAATTTTCTCTTTAACTTTATTCCTTCTCTTTTATTTTTTTTTTTTTCTTTTACCTGTGAAAATCATACCCATCTTTTTAAAATCCACTTTATCCTTATCTCGCAGATTTTCGCTCTTCTCCAGATTTTCCGCTTCCGAAGCTTAAGACACTTCATTTATTATTCCCAAGTTTCAATATTTATTGCCTTTCCCGTTATCACGTTCGTTTGGCGCGAGAAAATTCTACTTTGCTCTTGTTAATTTCTGTTCATTTTTTATATGTAATAATAAAAAAATACATATTTGAACACTATGTTTAGTAAATTGGCAAATAAATAAATAAATAATACTAATAAATAGTAATAAAATAAATAATTTTGGTCAACTTTTAAATTGTTTTGGACTAAAATGTTGAGTTTTTTTTTTATTTATTAAAACGCCTGAAAAAATAAATAACTAAACAAAGTGAAAAGTATTTACTTTCTAGTGATTAGTAATTGATATTTTACATCATTAATCAAGAAGAGGAAAAATAAATGTAATTTTTTCTGGATTTACATTGGTCGCAAGCGTTAAGGCGCCTCAATGTTCAAATTAAGCGTCTTGCGTTCGAATCTTCTTAATGTTAGAAAAATTTTTTTTTTTCTAATTAAATTTTTTAATTAATATTTTTCTAATTTTCCTTCTCCTATATAAATGCAGTAAAGAATTCCTCACAAATTGAGACGATTACTCTTTCTTAATATCTCTCTTTATTAAAATGGTGACGAATTGCAGTGAACTTGGCGAAATTTACATCTTACAAATTGAAGTTCAGTAAAGAGGTGCTCGGAGAGCAAGTTCATATATCTTCGTTTATCCTAAATTGCAGGATCGCGTGCAGACGGGCATTACTACCGCGTGTAAGCACGATTGAGCTTTTATAGGTCAAGTTCCTTTACTTACGAGGGCATGGCCGAGCCCTAGACCTAGGATTTGATTCATGTTCATGATAACTTTTTTTTACATTCCATACTCATCAAAATGGAAAAAGAGAGAGAGAGAGAGAGATATGCACCTTTTCAAAAATGAAATGCTAAAAAGTTACAATGCAGCGATATCTCGAAACGACAGCAAATGATAAATGCAAATTGTCTTTGATCGCGTCGTATATTATAAAAAACTATTTATAAACTATTTCTCCCACTGGATTTATTTTCCTAAACTTTATTTTTACAATCGATACTTTAATAAACACTTTTCTAATAAGATTTTCAATTTCTTTTTTCATTTCTTTTCTACATTAATTTTCGCATGTAATTAAAAATTTCTACACCCAGAAAAATGTTTTATTTGAACCAAATATAATTTATTTCAAGTTAAATTAAAGTAGGATTTGTCGCAAAGTTTTCTATAAACAATTTATTTGTTTCAAATAAAAATGTTATTCGATACAAATGAAATTTTTATTCGAACCAAATACAATTTACTCGGAACAAATAAATAGTTTAGTAAGCTCTGAGTCAAGTATAAATTTTTTTTCTGGATGTACGAAAAAGTAATTTCTGTTCCAGAGGAAAATTTCTCATTTTGCAAAAATATTCCGTGTTTTTTTTTTAATGCACAGCAAAATTATCGTAAAACCAATAAAAAAAATATAAATAAAACGAAATTGTAAAATAAAAAATTTCTTTTTCCGAAACGCAAAATAGTGACATAATAAAAAAATGTATTAAAAAATGTTTATTTGCGAAGCGTTTATAACAAGTGAAACATAAAAAGTAGAAATATATTTTTTTTACTACAATTGTCCATATAATACTTTACGAGAACAAGTATAAACTATATAGAATTTTATCCTCTTATTTTCGATTGATGATCAAAGAAAGTTTTCAATTTTTCATAAAAAGAAAAAAAAAAATTTCCTTATAAAACATATATTTTATAAAGAACTTTTGATATAACTTTTGCGTCTCTAACTTTCTTGTTTTAATTAGATTCTTCCTAAAGTCCGATTAATAAGTTTAAAATTATGCCTCTTAATAAAGAGCTTCTTGACTTATTTTAAATTACCTCCACACCAAGTTTTGTGAATTATGCGACAAAAGAAAAAAATAAATAATAAATAAAACAAAGCACTAGAGTAAAAAATTTATCTCTTCGGCAAGAGAATAAAAATTTGTTTTAATATTTTCTTCCTTTTTAGTTTTCATGTCGTCACATACAACGCAGTAAATGAAAGTCATAAATTATCGAAACATCAATTTTTGTCATATAGGAATGGAGGTAAAAAAGTTTTTCGTTCACAAGTGGACAAAAATATGGGAAAATAATTTTTTTTTTAAATATTTAATACTCGTGGTAAATATTTATATGGAAAACGTGAGTTTATTGTTGCGTTTCAGGCGTTTAATGGAAAAAGATACTGATTATGTAAATAAAAATAGATCTACGTCATTTAAGTGAATAAAAAGTATATATATATATATATAATGCATGAAAGCATTGGTGGGAAAAACGCGTCGTTCTTGAAGACTTGAAATTCGAAAAAAGCACGTTTCTCGAATATTCTTGAGAATTTTATTATTTATTATAAGTTTCATGTGAAAAAGGAAATTTTTGCTTCGAGAGGGGGAAAATTGATACAATATCAAAAGGCGAATATTTCCTCTTAATATTAGATAAATTTTTACCATATCAATATTCCTCACTAATAAATTTCTAATAAACTTTCTTATAAAATTTCTAATTCAAAAATTTAAAATAAATAAATTATAATAAAAAAATTACAATAATTGATCAATATTTAAGCATGAAAAGAAATGCAAAAGCTAAGTATCGATTTCAACGTCACGGTTCCCTTAAATTCAGCTCCCCAATTCACAAGCGAGGGAGAGAGAGAGAAGCGACCGCCAAAACGTGTGTTTATATATATCAAGGACAATTTTGCCGAAATTCGGGGCCATCCGATTTCATTGTTGTATATATATCAGTCAATACAAACAAAAATCTTGGCTTTACCATTCCTAAAGACTAAAAAAAAATAATAATAATAAAAAAAAAATAAAAATAAAAAGAAGAAAAAAGGAAAAAAAAACTTTAACTTTAATATATAGTTTCATGAAATCAGATCACGTTCGGGAGTGAAGGAGAATGTATCAAATAGATAATAAGAAAAGATAACAGCATTATATAGATCTTGAAATCTAAATTCTTTCTTCATATTCTAGGGACTCCCTTTATAACAATTCGGACAATATCCCAATCAAGTTTAATTATCGCTGATAAATTTTCTCATTTATTTGATTTTCAGGTTTTATACCAAGGGACAAAATTGCCCGGTAAATTTGATAGGAAAATTAATTTAATATTGTACAATAAAATAAATCTGCTCTCTAAATTTGAATTTATAGTCATTTTAACTAATTTGAAATTTTTAACTAGTGACAAACTTTTTACTATAGTAAAAAGTTTTACTATATAGTAAAATTTTACTATAAATTAAACTGTAAATATTTTAATTGACATATAAATTTTGACTGTAAATTAAACTATAAATTTAACTCTAAATAAATATATTACTTATCTTATAAATTTGACTATAAATTGGTAAAATTCTACTAAAAATTAGTTAATTTCTACTATTATTTAGGTAAATTTTACTATATATTAGTTCATTTTTGCTATAAAATAGTAAATTTCTACTATATTTTAGTTGCATTTTACTAGAATTTAGTAAAATTCTACTATTATTTAGTTAATTTTTACTATTAAAATAATTAAAAATTTTACTATAAATTAGTTCATTTTTACTATAAAATAGTAAATTTCTACTATATTTTAGTTCCATTTTACTAGAATTTAGTAAAATTCTACTATTATTTAGTCAAATTTTACTATAGATTAGTTAATTTTTACTATTAAAATAATTAAAAATTTTACTATAAATTAGTTCATTTTTACTATAAAATAGTAAATTTCTACTATATTTTAGTTCCATTTTACTAGAATTTAGTAAAATTCTACAATTATTTAGTCGAATTTTACTATAGATTAGTTAATTTTTACTATGAAAATAATTAAAAATTTTACTATAAATTAGTTCATTTTTACTATAAAATAGTAAATTTCTACTATAAATTAGTTAAATTCTACAGTAAATTAGGTGATTTTGATTAATAAATGAGTGGGAAAAATATTTTACAAATTCATTAGTAAACTTTAACTAATTTACAACAAAAAGTCACTCACCAATTTAAATTCGTCTAAATTTTACTACTTCAGATTTAGACTGGATATTTACTTTACATGAATGAATATGAAAATTACACTTGACTTCATGTATCGAAAATTGTCTAACTTTATTCTGACCCACACCTTCAAAGTGTAGTTTCGTCATTAATACTTTACCGACTCGAATACGTGGAGAGAATTTTCGACTCGGGCAAAAAAAGGGGATTTGTTAAATTAGTACTACATTCAAATGTAAGTCGTACCTCTGGGAATTTTATACTGTCAGAGTTAGTTTAACTGGACTCATCAAAGTCTCGCGTGTAATTACCAAAGAAGAATGAACTTTTAGAGAATTTAATTCTAATTTATTTTACACTCGAATCGATCAATAGGTGATCAATGAAGAATTTAATTATTATTATAATCGTCGAGTTAAAAATTTAATATTCAATTAAAGTTGAATTGGAAATATAATATTGTATAATAGCATAAAGCATTACCGAAAAACCACATTGTATAAAGAAAAATGCGGTTTTAAATTTCAAATAACTTGACAATAGTTTTCTTTTCAAAAAAACTCCAGTAAAAATAATCTCTATACTATTTCAAGAAGAGAGGGGAGGGGGGGAATTGCATATTATTCTTAGAGTCATAATAGTTACAGAAAGTTCTTTCAACATTTGCTTTGCTTAACTTTTGAACCCATAATCGTCAACATCTTTTATGACAGAGGCCGACATAGTTTGACCCAGTTATTATTTTTTTGAAAGATGAGATGTGCTCTCTCGTAATATTAGGAGTCAATTTTTTTTTCTCTCTCTCTCTCTCTCTCTCTTTTGGAAAAAAAAGAAAATGTTTCCGCTTGTTTAAAATTCATAAGACCATATTATTATTTGTTTCTAATTGTGCGAGATAATTTTTTCAAAAATTGAAATGAAAGTTAGAATAAAGATTCTTTGTGCTTCAGTGATTTTGCATGATGCGTCTAAACTTTGCGAAAGATTATTAAAGTTTACCTATAGGTTCTATACAGCATTTTGAAATGGTGTTCATGCAAGAAGCTAGCGAAGAGCGAGAGAGAGCTTCTAAAGTGCAAGTTTAGGACAAAGTTATTTTACTGAAAAACTTTTTCCCCTTTCCTTACTTCACTGTACAAAATGTCCAGGGGGAAGGAAGTTTGGATCGTAAAAGATGCATTAGACAACTTGATATTAATATTCGCTTGCCGAAAATAAACTTTATGTTCTTTCAATCTGCATACGTTATTGACACCCATCAGAATTGAAAATAGGAAGTTAAGCATCAGAAGAAATTTTCTTCTGTTCTTTCTTTCTTTTCAAGAAAGTATTAAAAAAGTTCTGAATCCTTCTCTTTCTCTTTCTCTTTCTCTTTCTCTCTCTCTCTCCCTCTCTCTCTCGAAAAAGAGGAAAAACAATTGAAGTTTAATAATAACTTTAAAGGATTAATTTTCCTTTTTAAATTACTCGAATGATTCTTATAACCATTGGTAATTAACTACCATATGATGATTTTTATTGCTCCTCAAAATGAATAAACTTTTATTCATTTTGAAGTGCAACAAATTATTTTTTTATTTATTAATTACAATTTTTTATGCATTTTACAATGCTTACAAGTGGGATTCCATTCTTAAATAAAAAATACAAAATTACAAAAGGATTTGATAAAAATATTCCAAGTGAAAACAAAATGCAACAAAAACATTCTGACAATAGCCATTCAAAATCTACTTGATCTGAAGTTCGGATAAAATTTTTTTAATTAAAATAACAAAAGATAAAAACACATGAAAATTAAAAGTCAATTTCCCTCGATGAAATAAAAAATAAACGTCAAGCAGAGTAATTAAGAAAAGCAACTTTAAAATAAACCGCCAATTTCTGACAGTGATAAATATCAATCATATAGTCATTTGCCAAGAAACATTCCTTTTTATGAGAAAAAATGACCCATTTTCTTAATTGCGAGAAGATTTTTCCCAGCGAAGAAAATAAAAAGAAAAAAACCATAGGGATTAGAAATATCTCTTTAAGTACATTTGTCACGTAATCAAATGACAATTTTCTCTAAAATAATGAATCAGATCAAAAAATTCGTCTCTCTCTCTCTCTCTTTTTTTTGTAACGTTATCATCAGGTTAATGCTCGACTACAATAGCATTCGCATTAGCATAAATGAGAGAGTCCAACTGAAGATATTCCTCAGTGTAAACTTGAAATGAAGAACAATAGAGTTGCAATGATATTAAAACAAGAGTAGATATAGGTACTTACACGTGTGGAATGGGCAAAAACAGTATTAAGGTGACTCACCTGGAACAAACAAGAGGAACTTTGTTATTCAAATAATATCGTAAATTTCAATGTGAGAGAAACACGAGTGTCGACTACGAATTGAAACTTTGATTTTCACAAAAGGTTATTATCAAGAAAAAAAAACGGAAAAAAATAGAAAAAAAACAGAAAAAAACCATAAAAATTTGCCCAAAAAAAAACAAAATTATTCCTTAATTATATTAATAAACAAGTAAAATTTTTATAAACATTAAACACTTGTCGGAATTTTCCGTAAAGTGATAATTTGCATTTTTCGATAAAATAAAGAATATATGGCTCGGGGGGTGAAACACTTTGACTTGCGATCATGGAGGTTAAGCATCGTTGAGTCCAGTTAGTATTCGGATGGGTAACCGCCGTTTTAAAATCAGTTTTACGACACATAAAAAAAGACGGTAACCGCGGAATAAAAATACAAAATATATACAAATATAAATACAAATATAATGTAAATATAAAAATAATTAAAAATATATATTAAGTAAAAATAAGAAAAATGTAAAATAAGAAAAATGTAAAATAAATAAAATGTAAAATAAAAAGGTATATTCAATGTTAATTAAATTAATTCCTTTAATATTATCAATATTAAATTAATTAATTTAATAATAATTGTATAAATGTACTGTATTTTTTATTTACTGCGACTATTTCCGACAGTTATCGAGTAATTCGGTATCAGACGGATTAAAAAGAAATCAGCAAAATTTAAACTCGATACGAAAATTGTTTTCCAATTCACGACTATCGTTAAATGCAATGCGAAAATTATAGGACACTTCGGGGACAGTTATCAACGGAACCACCTACGTAGTAGACACTGGGTTATTATTTTGAGTGCCTGTAAATAATCAACTTTAGGTGGACAACGTGTGTGTCATTTTTAGAGCTGAACTGAAATGGCTGAGAAACGATTGCGAATACGTGTCTTGTTTTATTAAAAGTCAATTATTATATACATGAGAAATTCATCTTTTTTTAACATACACATTATTTATAATATATATCCGTGAGTAATATTAGTAAATAAACTCGGAATGATTGAAAGCACACTCGGAGATGTATTTGTAATTTATATTTGCACATGAAGATTTATAACTACTGGGAAACTATCTTGTAAAACAGATATATTCATTTTCTACTCACGAGGCACGAATTGGACCATTTAGTTGCCAAGACATTTGTCCATTCAAGCAATTTTGACAAAGAATTTCTTATCAACATTCAACGAGCATCGTTATATAATGAAAAACGCCAGTCTAAGCGATTAGTTCGTTTCATTGTTGCTCTCGCGACTATATAATATTTCAAATTCAAATATTCTTTGGTTAAATATCAACTTTTTTTTTCTTTCTTTTCTTTTTTCTTTTTATCGAGAAAATCATTTCTGATTTTCTAAATCAAAACTTAAAAATTCAGATAATAACTAAACAATAATTAATGTATCGCGCGGCACTTCTTACTTTTAATCGCAGATTCGACAATAATTCGAGTGAGTAATTACTTTTGCAATATTCAGCATTCAATTTTTTTTATTTATCAAATTAATACTTATAGCAATTATAATTCACTCTCGTTATAATTTTACAAGCAAAAAAAAAAAAAAAAATTAATAACTGCGGAGGGAAAAAAAAGTAAAAGAAGTGTGTACGATGGAATTTAAAACGTCATTGTGCATTTAAACACACTCATTTATCTTTGTCCCTTGTTCAATTTTTTTCATTCATTTGATAATGTGCTTGTGTATTTCAATCTGGTGAGCTTTTGCTTAAAAAAAACGAAAAAAAACAAAAACAAATTGTATTTTAAACGTGTTTCTATATTTATAAACTCGCATAATGTGAAGGCGCAATTCTTATCATATTTCAACGTAACAGGTGCGTTTTGTTTCAGAAAAATGTATTTTTAAATATATTTTTTTCACAACTAGTTAAATAATTTACACATTTGATAAATAATCAGATTCAATAATAATTATCATTTGTATGTTCTAAATCTGAATTAGTAAAAAGTCCATTAATTGGTGAAAAATTATATCAAATAAATAAACAAATGAATGATTGAATAATAAAAAAAAATAAATGAATAAATAAATAAAAAATCATGAATGTAAAAGGATTCTAAAATCCTGATGCTTTTTTCAATTGCAAAATAAAAATCCTCCTCGGTTTATTAATTATTCAAAGTGCGCGGAATATCGAACAGATTTCAGTAAACATTCCCCCTCGCCCCCCCAGATATAGAATTCAATTTCGCGAAACATAATTATAAGAAAGTTGAAATGCAACATTGTTTGTAAAATTTTAATGGAACGACAAAAAAAAAGAAAGAAAAAAAAAAAAAAAAAAAAAAAAAAGGAGAAAAACAACAAGAAGAAAGAAATAAATGCGAAAGATGGCATAAATTTGAATTTATATAGAAAAGTTTAAATGAGTTTCAATTAGGTCATCGATGAATAGCAATCGTACTTAAATATTCTGAGGTCTTCTGCGGTTGCTAAGGTAATAGTTCTTAAACGAAATTTCAACTCCATTAAAGTGCTCCAAACAGAATATATCCTGAGTGTGTATAGTTGGTCCTTTTAAACATACCCCATTAAGAAAACTTTCTTTACAGTATTAAAATATACACTCTCCTTCGAATCCCAATTAATTCCCTATTCTATTCCCCGAGAGTGCATCTATATAGAACCAAAATTTATTGTTGTTCATTTCTCGCGATAATATAATCATTATATTGTTCCAAAATTCTCCGCAATAACGGGGAAAAAGGAAATTTTTTTTTTTAATTAATTTAAATTTAACTTTATTTACAAGTAAAATTTTTTCAAATTTAATAAAATTTGATTCACTTATTAAAAACAAAAAAAAGTATTTTTGCGATTCAATGAAAAAATTATCCACGAAAGAAAAAGACTTACTTGAATAAAAATGAAAAATTTCAATCATTAAACGTATTTTTATATTATAAATTGTTCCGAAAGTCATTGATTTTTTTTTTTTTTTTTTGTTTGTTCAAAGCTGTATAATAATTTTTCTTATTACACATTATATTAAACGAGTCTGGGAACTTTTTAAATTTCCAACACGTTCCCCATGCATGAGGTTAATGAACCTTATTTTTCATGAAAACTTTTTCAGTGTTCATGTGTCACATAAAAGTCATACTCTGAACAAATCACAAATAATATTCATTCTTGCGCGCTATATACATACATGTTCCTTTTTCGAGAAGAGAAAATCCATTCGGTGTATTATATGATGCATTGGAAAAGAGGAAAAATAATTTTAAAACTTCTCAAAGCTCAAGTTAAGAATTTTTCGTCTTTGGAAACTAGACATTCGCATCCTGTAGGTATATATATATATTTTGTATAATAAATGTAAAGTTGAATTTCTACTCGACGTAAGTAGTAACGGCTGACAGGACAAGCCAAAATCTTGGCCGTACCGAGTCGTAACTTTACTACTTGAACTCTATATTCAAAATTGATAAAATGCGCGTATTCTCAAGGGAGAATTATTGTTGAAAAATTGCCTCAATTTTTCATTTTAAAGAGGAGAAACTGTGCTTTCAAGATTTATTAGATTGAGATTTAATTATGTTTATTTATATTATTTCTTCATATATCTATTTACGAATAAAAATTTGTTTATATTTAGTTATGTTTATTTATTATTATTTATATTGATTTTTAATTGTTTAAATTTAGTTTTATTAATTTATATTGATTTATAATTGTTTATATTTATTTTTATTAATTTATATTTGTTTACAATCTATTTATAATTGTTTATATTTATTTTTATCCATTTATATTGATTTATATTTGATTTTACATTTATTTATAATTGTTTATATTTATTTTTATTAATTTATATTGATTTATATTGATTTATATTTGTTTATACATTTATTTATAATTGTTTATATTTATTTTTATTTTATTTAATAAGATTTATTTTTATTTACGTTTGAAAATTGTTTGAAGAAAATGCCTTTATGAATCTTTGCAGTTTTTTTTTTGTCGGACTCACCCGCAAATCCAAGAATGTCGTCTCCTCGGAATACTGCTAGGTGGAACCAATAGAAGAGGAACTAATCCTTTTATGGTGCTATGACCAGTGCCAGAACTACTTCCTCCACCTCCTCCTCCACCCCCGCTGCCATCATTTGCCGGAAGCCGAAGCTCCGGAACCTGAAGGCTGCTCATCTTTCGACTTTGTCGTCGAAATTCACTTTCACTTTCACTAAATCATATGTCGGATTCGAGACAATCATCACGATGCACTTTTTACTATCATTCGACGCGTTTGCGTTCTATAAAAGCATTATTTTATCTTAGTAATATACGTTAATTAATTAAATTCATTTTTTTTACATTTTCACCAAACACAACCTTCCATTCTCTCCTACTTCCTTATTCCACTCAATTTTTTTCATTAATTAATTAAAAATTTCTCCATCTAATAAACTTTATTTCAAAAAAAATGTTGTGTCAACATTTTAAAAAATACATTTTTAGTTATTTAATAACGAAAAAGAAAACTCTTTTGTAATAAATATTTCTTTTTGTCTTTAAATCATTGCAAAAATCCAACCCGATTTCATTATTAGAAAAATATCACTTAATTTTGTGATTAATGATTGACTTATGATGGAAAAAAAATCGGATGATGTGATAATGAATACAATCAAATAAGTAGCTTTTGTACTTTTTTCCCCCTCTAATCTAATTGTCATTTGGTTTCATCATTTTGATATCACACACACACACACTTTTTTTTTCTTCTCTCAATGATAATAATTTAAATGACAAATATATTGTAATCATTTGCATAAATAAAAAAAAGCTGAATAATGACAAATATTATGTCTATACACGATAATCTAATGACGATTTTTCTAATACGTAATATTGTAATCATTTATTTGCCTCCTTTGTTCCGATCAACGAAATATTAACATTGAATTGAATAAATAATGAGAGGGAAAAACTAATTTAAGAAAAATCTCAAAAACAGGATTTCAAGTGTAGAAAAAAAAATATATATGAACAAATTGATGATTAAGTATATAAGTCAGTAAGAAGTGTGCGCGCGCGTCTTCTGGAGCAAAACTTGGCATACGTATAAGAAAAGTTTTGCCTCATTAATTTATCCACTTTTTTTTTTCTTTTTTTTTTTGTTACCAACTAACACGTCAAAGGAGACCTTGAACATGCTACGTTTACATAATATGATATCGGTACATACATGCACTTTATGTACTTGTTGGTACTTTGTTTATCAAATTCACGTAGGCAGATAGGAATTTCTCTGTAGGAATTTACTATTATGTATACAACCAGAACCCGCACAACTTTAATTTATATTATGTCATCTTTGTTTTCACTTTTGATGAACGCCTTTTTATTCCCCAATTTTTCATTAATGTCGAAAAAACATTTTTTCTAACAAATTTTTACATTTACAACCTTCAAAAAAATTGACATTTTCCTCAATTCAAACTGACATTGTGAATAAACAAAAGAATTATCGTATTAAAAAAAAACAAGAAAATTTGAATCTAAAAGTTTTCAGTTCAAAAATATTTTTTACTGCTTTCATTTAACAATGTACTAGAGAATGGATAAATTTTTAAATTTTCAAACAAACAAAATTTTTCGGTCCAGTTAATATTATAAATAAATAATAATCAATATATAAATAAATAAAATAAAATAATATAAAATAATACATAGTACTTAATCTAGTAATAATTAAAATATTAAATCTATCAATTATTAAAATACTCATTCTAGCAATAATTAAAATACTGAATCTGGTTCTAATTAAAATATTGAATCTAGTAATAATTAAAATACTGAATATATCAATAATTAAAATACTGAATCTGGTTCTAATTAAAATATTGAATCTAGCAATAATTAAAATACAGAATCTAATAATAATTAGGATACAGAATCTAGTACCAATTACGATACTGAATCTTGTACTAATCATTATACTGACTCTAGTACTAATCCTATGGTAGATTCTTGTAATTTCAGAGACTTTTTTGCCAAAAATACAATTTAACTTCAAGAAAATTTGTCAAACTGAAGATGAAATTAAACTTAAAATTATTCCTTTTGACACTTAAATGACAAAACTTTATCAAGAACCATTTATTAACTTTGAAAGACTGTTGAGATATATATTGCAACTCGAAATTAAATTGTCTAAGTTCTTTCTAAGAAGAATAGAATAAAAAAGTCTATTAAAAGTTGTTTTTAAAAATTGCATAAGTTTTCAGACAGCAACAAACTGTTTCGTAAACCCTTAAGGATTTTATTCTCTTTTCCCTTTTGAAAAAACGTTGCTCGTATATTTATGCGAAAAATTTCAAGAGAAAGGGAGAGAGAGAGAGAAGCAGATAACTCGAAAGTTTGCAAGCTTTTGTCTTTGTTTTTTCGTTTCGTAAGATTTTCTCTCGACATGTTTAAACGAAGGATTTAAACTCGAAATTTCTCATTTGTCTGTTTAACGCCATTTATATACGATTATATGCCAAGAGACATTAATGTTATAATAGTAAAAGCATTGCCGACCACATCTTTCCTATCTTTATATAAAAGAGAGCGCATAAAAATGTTTTGTACATTTTCCCCTTTTCCGATTATAAATACTCTTGAATATATAGTGCATATAATGAAAAAAACTTATTCGCGTAAATAAGTCTCTCAACTTTTCGCAATTCCGACACGAGAGTTGTTTTCTCTAAAAAAAAAAAAAAAAAAAAAATGCTTATCTAAATTTTTACAATTCCTCCTTATTCATTTAATTCTTTTTTATTTTCTCTTTCTATTTTTTTCAGATAATTACTGACACTTAAACCTATTAGCAAAACATTTAATTATCCTGTTACAAAATTAAACAATTTATTTTCTTTCAAGTAATTTATTTTTCTCTCCAAATTTTTGTCCATTTGTATTTATTTATTATTCCTTTATTCATTTTTTTATTATTTTATTTTAAAACATCAATTAAAAATGTTAATCTTTGTTAAGAAATCTCATTTAATGAAAAAATAATTTTTATGATTTAAAATTAATTAATAATTAGAAATTAAAAGTAAATGTTACACAGCCACACAAAAAAAAAAAAATTTTCTGGCCCGGAGATTACACTATGTGTACTATATGTTTTTGGGGTCGCTGAAACTGAATCCGTGGTCCATTTTACCCCATCACGTCAGGATTTTGACATAACCTCAAAAAATGGCTTCTTAATCACACAAAAGTAAAAAAAATTAGGTCTAAAGGTTGATGTACACTTTCTACATGTTTTTGGGGTCGCTGAAGCTGAATCCGTGGTCCATTTTACCCCATCACGTCAGGATTTTGACATAACCTCAAATAATTTGTTCTTAATGGCAAGAGAAGTAAAAAAAATTAGGTCTAATGGTTTGGGTATACTTTCTACA
>JUFY01022491.1:0-10769 GCA_001855655.1 Leptopilina clavipes
TTTTTCAAAAAATAACCGTGTGCTGATAGAAATGGATTTATTATAAGTCACCCTTATTAGGGGTGGCTTTTAGGGGTTGGAGCGCAGGTTCTCGTATGGTGGAATGTGATTCTATATTTTTTTGTGAATTTTCTGCGTTTTTACTTTTTAAAATTAGGACCGTGTACTGATATAAATGGCACTTTCAAAACTCACCTCCATTAGGGGTGGCTTTTAGGGGTTCGACCGAAGGTTCTGGATTGGTGGAATGTGTTTCTTTATTTTTTTGTGAATTTTCTGCATTTTTACTTTTTCAAATTAGGACCGTGTACTGAGCAATTTCGACTTTTTGTATATCTGCATTTTAAGGGTGGTTATTTTCACCCTTAATCTTTTAAATTTTTGTTTTTTATTATGGATTTTGTTTTCTTACATAGATTTGATGAGTTTCTAATAGGAACTTTTTTTTTTTTAAGAAAATTTTTTTTTCGCTCAGTTGAACGTTCAAAACTTTTGTGTCATTTTAAGTTTTCTGTGAAGCGAACTTGATTTTGAAACCAAAAATTTTTAAAAACAGAAAGCGAACTTGATCTTGAATTTTATTTCTCATATTTCCCTGATTTTTCCGACTTCCCTAACTTGTGAGTACCCTATGCATGAAAATTGATTTTGAAACCAAACATTTTCAAGAACAGAAAACAAATTTGAATTCAGAAGCAGAATTACATGCTCGACACCTAAAAGGACAATAATTTTGGTTTCTATTGAAGCTTATTTCAGCCACGACATTCATGAATAGCAGAGAGAGAGAGAGAGAGAGAGCGTTTTAAATAATGATGATGTGTTATGATTGCGAGTGATTAATTTTCAGAAAATGATTTATATACAGCAACATTCACATAAGAATTTTGAGAAAGAGATGACTATTGTGTAATAGGAAGGAGGAAAATGCAAGTTATGACTACATATCCAACATTTTAGTGCCGTCGTGTGGACTCATCTTTGTCGTCCTGCCCGCTTTCTGTATTCGTACTGTTGGAGGAATAACGATCCCGGACAATAGGGTCCTGGTTATGTGATAGCAACGTCGGGCATCCACGGCTACTGATAATTTATACACTACTGCCAGTGACGGACAATGGCCAGTAATTAATTGCCTACAAAGTAGTGAGGGAGGGTGGCATTGTGGTATATGTATCGGGTATTTATCTTGGAATAACAACAATACAACAACCTGCATAGCAACACTCGTCTACTAACAAAATATGACCGGTCAAATTATATATCTACTTACTGTATCAGTTTCACTGCGTCACAAATTTTTCTATTTTGAAATATGTATACAAAATTTTAAACTGTATTGCAGGTAAAATGATAATTTTTTTTAGACTATAGACAAACAGAATTATTCATCTAAAAGCTCTATCGATGTTTTTGAATACTTCTCCAATAAGATAGTGAGGCAAATTTTTTACAACAAGTATAGGATTTAATTTTGTTCAAATTTGTAATTTGTAAACTTACTCAAAAACAGAATTTTCCAATTAGCGTGAATTGTAATATCGAGCGTGCTTTATGGGCATATAAAGAAAATTAAACGAATGCTTTTACTTCCGTTAGGATGCATAAACAGATGAAACTTAGGACTTATTCAGATTTACATATGGTACGTGTATTCGTGTTCTATTCTCAAGTCTAGACGTTAAACGGTCTCTCGGTAATTTCTACAGTGCACGTTCATTCAGCTCGAAGAGTCTAATTGCACAGCCGTTGCTGAGAAATTTTGCGTTTAAATGATGTACGCGAATAGGGGAAAATGAACGCAAAGAGAGAGGGAGAGAGAGAGATGGTTCGTTAAAAATAGACGCGGGTACGAGCATCGTGTACAAGAGCCAAGAGAGGTGTAACGAAAGAGGATAAATGTATATGCAAAAGACAGTTGTGAAAGAGTAGAAAATACTATCATAATTTCGTGTGCCTTTTTTTTCCCTTTAAAAACCAACAAGCTTCTTAATGATATATAGAGTACTTTCGAAAATTTAACAAACTAAAACAACAGAACTGAAGCAAAAAAATTCTCTAGCACTTGACTTATTTTTTACTGAAAGACATATATATATTTTTCTCAACTATTACGATATTTTGCTTCCTTATGCGAGGATGGAAAAATTATCAATTATTGTTATTAATTATATCAGGGGAAAAATATTTTTATTTTTTTTTCAAGAGAAGAAAGTTTTAAGAGAGGTCAGAGATGAGAGACTTGGGCGCATTCAGTAAAAGGGTGCTTTCCAACGTGTGGGATTAAAAGCCGGGGGAGTATACGAAAAGCCTCGTACGTCGTGCGAAAAAGCTTGTCTAGAGTGGCGATGGTGGTGGTTGGTTTGCTCTCGTAAATACACCACTTTTCTCTTGTTCCTTCCGTGAGGAACAAACGTTCTCTTATGGTTTAGCTCGTACAGTATATACTTTCTCCCCTTTTAATAATTTCCCAGTCATGGGATGCAAATTTTCCCACTGGACCACTTACTTTACCGTTTTCTGTTTTTCTTGGCATTATATAAAAGAAGTATATAGATTGAAAGAGAATTGAACAAAATTTTACAGTGGTACAGACTGCATTTGACTGATGGAATTCACGAAGTCTGGGGTGCAGTTGTGTTATTTCATTTTGACTTTGAATTTGTTTTTTTTTCAGGGAAAATCAAAGTTAAAAACTACTTCAAAATCAAAAGGAAAGTTAAATTCAAAGTCACAATAGCAAAACAAATGTTGAAATCTAAATCAAAGTCAAAGTTAAATTCGAAGTCAAAGTCAAAATCAAAGTTAAATTCATTGTCAAAATCAAAATCAAAGTTAAATTTGAAGTCAAATAAAAATCAAGGTCAAAATCTAAGTCAAAATCGACAAATCAATGATAAAATCAAAGTCAAAGTCAAAATTACAGCTAAATACGAAGTCAAAGTCAAAATAAAAGTTAAATTCGAAGTCAAAATCGAAATCAAAGTCAAAATCGAAGTCAAAGTCAAAGTCAAATTTGAATTCGAAGTCAAAATCGAAATCAGAATCGGAATCAAAGTCAAAATTGTTAAAATCGATGTCAAAATCATAATTAAAGTATAATTCGAAGTCAAAATCATAAAATCAAAGTCAAAATCGAAGTCAAAGTCAAAGTAAAAATTGAATTCGAAGTCAAAATCGCAAAATCAAAGTAAAAATCGAAGTCAAAGTCAAAATCAATGTTAAATTCGCAGTAAAAATAAAAATCAAGGTCAAAATCCAATTTAGAATCAAATGAAAAAATTGAAGCCTTGCTTTTTTGCCTAAGGCAAATAAAAATCACAAATAATTTTTGTTAATGAAAATAACTTTGACTGGTAGAATTAAAAAGATGACAAAAATTACTCGTTCTTAAAGAATTTTAATCCGGGATGTAAAATGCCAAAGCGAATGAAATATCAGCTGATTTTCGAAATGTGGCCTCTGATCTGGCGCACTCAGTGGCAGAAGTAGCATCTGGTGGGATTATTCCGAAACGGAATAGATCCCTCAAGGCTGGATAAGCTCGTCAGCGCGCTGGGTAATCGAGGCTTATGCATGTAACCGAGCTTTATGCCAGGTCGACGAAAGCAAATGTTTCAAGAACGTAACAAAACTTTCTTGAAAGTGTGAAGAGAGAGAGAGAGAGTGACAAAGGAGGAAAACTATACTGACATTGCTTGCTGATGTAACATCCTAATAAAAGATGTTATAACGCCCATTGCAATTATTGTGGTTTTTAGAGAGAGAAACTTGTTGGTCGTTTGTTGGCAGGCGGTCTAGGCCTTGTTCTCAACTGCCTTCACTCCATAACTCACAACACACTCTTCTGTACCTCTTACGCGAATTACTTTCTTTTTCTCTTAAAAAAAAAAAAAAAATGGACCAATGATGGACCATTCTACTAAAATGGTTCATTATAACCACTTTAATAAACCACTTTTATTGCCCAAATATCAAAATTTGATACTATACTTGATTTTCAAGTTTCAGAGAAAATCAAGGAATTACGTAATTTACGATTTCTATTAAATTCTCCACTATCATATAAGAGTTAAAATTACTTTCCTTAGGGAGCGATAAACGTCCACATGATCTATGCGAGTAAGAGAGAGTCGATACATACCTGAAACAGAAAAAAGAGAAAAAAATCATTAATACTTCAAAGGATGATTAATTCATTTATATATAAATTATAAATTTCAAAATGAGAAAATAATTTAGATTTTCAAGAAATCAACCCAACTTCTTCTTCTTCTTCTTCTTTTATCTTGTCAGAATCAATCGGAATTAAAATAATGATTCTAATTTCATTTGATTCGAATACCGTAAGGTCAAGACCATTACAAAAGTGAAAGAACATATAATTCCCTATGGTGGAATTGAAAGAATATAAATTACATTGAAGAGTTGGAAAAAAAAAAAAGTTTTATATTGTAATTAATCACGAGTCGCCTTTTGTAATCGACTTTAAGCTAAATCACATTTAATCATAAAGCACTGGCGCAATCAGAAACGCTCTCCGCTCCCTTTTCATTTTCCAAAGGAACGAGTGACTCCTTTTCGTCTATATATCTTAAAAACCCGATTCGACTCTCTGGTCGAATATATATTTGATAACAAGCGCAAGTTTGATTGCGGTTCCTCTCCTCGATTACGCGCATATCTTTTGTGACAATATGATTTATCGTTTCTAATTCCCATTCCATCATTTATGACATCACAAGAAACGGTACTTCGAACTTGATATTGTACATTTCTCTCAATTATGATTAAAATAACGGTTCATAATTAACTCGATTGTTCCAGCGAATAGAGAGAGAGAGGATAATAAATCACGTTTTGTTACAATAGATTATTTTTCCGTAATAGTGATACAAAATTCGTCGAGTCAGAGAGAGAGAGAGAGAGAGAGAGAAGGCAACAAAGGTGGAAATTGATCGTTAAAGGTTATATCTCCCTGGACGCGTATCAGGTAGCCGGGAACGTATGGCGTTCTTCGCTGACAGTGTATTTTGTGTCCGAAAAGAGATCTTGGACAGGAAACGAGCAACCCGAGAGACAAGCGTATACGAGAGCAAAATTGAGTCCTGCTCTTTTTCCTGGAACCTAATTTAGAGTGAGCGGGATCGTTACCCGCGGCAGTAACGACCGCTGCGCGTTACCGCCTTACTTCACCCTTACGAGAAAACTTTTGCTGGCCACACCCCTTACTTCAAACTCGCACAGGTACCTTTTCTTCTTTTACAACCCTTCAACCTGATTTACCTCCAACTTGCCTCCACTTTTACATCCTTATTTCAAAAACAGTAAAACAGTGTTTTTTCTTTTCTTTCCTCTTTCGCCAGAAACAAAGTAATCAATAGTCAATAGTTTAATAAAACACGTTAATTTAAGATTATCTTGTGATAATAATTTTCGATCGAGAAAAGAGAGAGAGAGGGAGAGCCGGCTGCACAACTAGAAGATCGAGTCAGCCGGCTGGTCGTCGACAGACGCTATGGTATTTCGAGGAAGTAGACCGGAAGTGGTGCGAGTGGTCACTTTGGAGGGTCACGAGTGACACAGTACAGGACTTGTGCGAATGTATATATATATATATATATATATAATCACACTCTCACAGGAAACACGTGACTGTGTGACAGTCTCGCCTAACAGGCGAGAGAGTTGTCATAGTTCCAAGTTTGGTATACGCAGTCTCCATCCCTACTCTATGGATCAGGCAAGCCATATGTATAAATGTTAAACCAACAAGTACAACTTCAATCACCTCAGCACCTGGGTAGCCAAATAAACCTAAACCCCTACACACTGACACGACTTGTGAATATTGAAACCGACACACACACACACACACACACACTGTCAGAGTTTACTAGCACGATATATGTACGATTACTTGAGAGCGTATACTATACGGCGCTTGTTAATTGCCTCATGGGGCAAATGGCATTTCCTCATCAACCTTTATGTGCGACTCTATTTTACAAAGGAAATTATGAGGATCTCGTCATCCTGCTCGTAATTCAAGGGAAGAGTTATCCTTACTACTTTATTTAACACCGACAAGATATAGTAAAACTAAATCCATTTCTTTAATGGTTTAAAGTAAAAAAAAACCTGTCTTTTTAATTCAAATCTACGGTTAAGGGAAAATGTACACATAGGAGTTGGTAAAAAAAAGGTTGGGATGCTTTTAAGGGAAACTATTTGAAATATCGTATACATTGGAAAAAATTTTTACTTGATTCAAATAATGAATTACTTTGCTGTCCAAAGTAGAAACCTAGTAAGTCGCATTTGCCATAAGAGCGAAAGTCGAATAACAAAGCTAAGGGACGCTCGACCTTATGGCAAATGCGTCTTACTAGGTTTTTACTTTGGACAGCAGTACTTGACTATTATCAAATAAATATTTATTTGTATCGAATAAATTTTATTAACCAAATTAATTAATAATTTATTAACCAAAACAATTCATAATTTAATTAAACAAATCAATTAATAATTTAATTAATTAATTTAACTAAATGGTAATTGATTCAGATTTTTAAAAGTGGATTCAATAATTTTTGTATTCGAATCAAATACCATTTAGTTAATTAATTTTTGGGAAATTTTTACTAATAAATAAATTAATGGACTTTTCACTAAGGAGTGAAGGGAGGATTTAGGAGTGAAGGGAAAAAAATGGCAAAATTGAAAAGAGTGACGTGTTAATTTCCATTTTTTATAGCAACTAAATCGGAAGAGTTTTTCGGGTGTGAGTGAATCAGATACATTGCGGTCTCGTTTAACACGAGGACACGATAAATAAGAGAATTGGAGGGTTAATAATACAGATTGGAAGTAGGTAGCAAAGTGGTTGATTGCAAGATACAGAGCGGACGATTTTGCTGACTATGGTTTATATATATAGTATAGGAAAGAGGGGAATGAAAAGAAGAGATGAGGAAATTTCCCTCCGTTAGATTCGGATGGACTCTTCTGTAGCCACTTAGCAGGTCTACCATCTCTTTAAGGCTTTGTTCTCAGTAGCACGCAGACTTCTTTTTTTTTCCTACCGTTTTCCCTCCTATATTCTCTTCCCTACATCTTATCCATATAACTCGGATTGAGCAAGTCTCTCCCCATTTGAGTTTCTAAGCCCATTCCTCTTCTCTTTTATAGAAAAAAAAAAAGAACCACGCGCGATCCCTTTCCATCCACTTTTCGTCCCTCGGGGTTAGCGAAAACGCTTTTCCGCCTCAGTGAACCGCGCGGCGTCGATGCCTCGCAGCCCAGGTATGAATAAATATTAGAATTTTGCGGATAAGCCAGGTTTTACGAGGCGATACTTGTTTTCTCTCAAGGATCGATCGAAAGTAGCGGTGGGCGTCTAGTTCCTCGTTTATTGTGGAGCCGTTTTTTCTCCCCCTATATATATTCTTTCACCGCGCATAAGATTCGATTGGAATTTTCAATTTTTACTTCTTTCCATAGGCAAATTGAAGAGGGGGCTCGAGCGCGAAAAAAAAAGAGAAGAAGAAAAAGGACGTGAGTTTTCTTCGTGTGTGGCAAAAAGATGCGTGAGACGTTTTACAAGTATCTTTTACCCAGACACAAGAGAGAAAAACGAAGTTAAGTTCGAAAAAAGTCTCTATTTAAATTTTTTATATCACTTCTTTATATTTATTTTCAAAAAGAGAGAAAATTTTATGTCTTTATTATCGTTCTTTTTCCGGTATATTAGAATCCACTGTACTGCTATTAAAACGATACTCGTCTCAATTTTGTTTGTCGCTTTTTATAACGCAACCCTTAAGAGAGAGAGAGAGTGAGTGGACAGGTGCGGACCAGTTCTGCATTCATTGAGCCACCGAAAGTGCCATTATCGTACTATTAACGCGTCACACGAAGCCGGTAATGGCCTGACGTTGAGAAAAGGGGAGGGAAGTGGAGAAGGTGACTGAGGAGCAAAGAGAGAGGAAAGATTAAATTTCATGCGGCGTCCTTTTGAACGTTTTTCATCGATCCCATCGCTGTTTTTTTTTCAGGAAGCTCACCCCGATCGCTGTTGCCCATGACGTAATGGATGGGTTAACAGAAATTGTCCGTTGTTATAAATGACCAATTTGGAAAACATCCTTTTTCCAGATTCGCCAGTAGGTTAAATTTTTCACATAGGCTTAAAAAGTGGTAGAGGGTTGTTTGATTTTTTTTTTTTTGTTTTTTGTTTTTGAGATGTGAAAGCTTAGGGGATGCAAGCAGCGAGAATACATAATTACAATGTCCCTCTCTTAGGGTTGGAGTCGGCTTGACTGTCTCTACACAGTTGGTAATCTAGACAATGTTCCTCTTGGGAGTGTAGTCCCCGCGAACGGACTCGGAGAAAACCAAAGTGAGATGCTGCGATATACAATCGGGTTTTCTCGTTGATGTACTTTATGGCTGTACAACCACTCCACCAGTGATAACAGCTACCTAGGCCTCTCTATACCCCAGAGGGCACAAGCCAGTTACAACCCTCCATTTTGCGAGTCGAATTCGCCGTCGCAGCGTTTTCTTGTCGACACGCTCCATCACTGAAATTAAAAAGCATTTCGCCTTTCTTGGGAGAAGCCTTGGCAAACACTCCTAAAATAACAGAACCCACATGCGAAAAACGACTTGCTTGCTTGTTCAAACATTCTTGACCTTTTTTTGGATTTTACCTTTATTACCTTTTTTTACCTGTTTTTCTCAATACTTTTTGCTAGGGTCTCATTAAGAGAGGGAGGGGAAAAGGAAGTAATTCTTGATACACAAGTATTAGGAAATAAAGATCGGAGATTTTTCTCTTTTTTTAACAGTTGCTGCGGCGATGAGTCAGTTAAAGGATTGGAAAGTGGTCCTTCGAAAGTGGTTTCAACGCCGGGAAATCGATGGTTTCTAGCTTCTATCCTTCTTTTTCCGGCGCTCTTCCTTTCTGTCTTCTCCTTCCGTTTTTCAACCCACTTTCCCCCTCTCTCTCTCTCTCTCTCTTTCTTTTTTTCTTTCTTTCTTTTTTTCTTTCTTTCTCTCTTTCTTTCTTTCTTTCTTTCTTTCCTTCCTTCTTTCTTTCTTTCTTTCCTTCCTTCCTTCTTTCTTTCTTTCTTTTTTTCTAGGAAAGATTGAAGGAGAAAGAGAGGGAAAGAATCTCTCTCTCTCTCTCTCTCTCGTTCCATCCCAATGAGAGTAAGATTGGGCAAGTGAGAGAGGTTTTATCCACGTTCTACACCTCCTGCCACATTTCTTTCTTTGCACCCCCTCTTCCCTCCCCATTTCCTTCCGTGGGAATTCGCGATGCGACCATTAACTTCGTATTGCAAGGAGTTGGGAAAACTCTCCAAGAACCACAGCTGGGGGAGGGGGGGTGGGTTAGGTTACCAAGTCTTGAGTGAGGAAACTCTTCTGTACTCATGCATGCAGTCCAACCAAAAATCGTTTCTATTCTTATACCCCCCTGAAGACGTAATAGCTCCCAGTCATGAATAGAAGACCCTCCTCCATTTATCTCATTTTACGCGCCAACTCTTCTGCATGTCGTAAAGTGCCATTTTATCCCCTTTTATATTTCCACAAATTGTTCATTTGCTTTCATTCTCTTTTTTTCATTTTGAATTCCTTACATTTTTCTTTTCCTTACGTTCAAACAATTCTTTAGTATTAATTAACTTAATGAGAGAGGACGTACCTATAGATGCTGTCCAAAGTAAAAACCCAGTAAGTCGCATTTGCCATAAGAGCGAGCGTCCCTTAGCTTTGTTATTCGATTTTCGCTCTTATGGCAAATGGGACTCTAGGTTTTTACTTTGGACGGCAGATAGGAGCCATAAAAGGTGTTCTCAGCCTAAATCTGAATTAGTGAAACGTCGTCCACTAATTTCAAATTAGGATCAATTTGATACTTTTAGTATTTGATATTTGAAGAACAAATAATATTAATAAAAACAATCCCAAAAACGAGTGTAACAAACAAAAAAGGTGGAGAGGGCAAAATTTATCCTTTTTTTCCCCGCACGTAAGAAAGCACGTTTGTCAATGACAAAACTGGTTCATATTTCATTGAACATCAAACGACGAGAGCTCGATATCGTCCCATAAATTGCGTATACGTTATCTACAGAATTTGTATGAAAAAGCTCGAGCGAACGAATAATGTGTTTGCAGGGGGTGAATGCAATGTCCGAGAACCCTTATTCTCTCTCTCTCCAACATTTTCACGAATCACCTTCCGGACCATTGAGTAATTACACGAGAAAAGAGCGCAGCTTTTTAATTGGGCGGAAACGACGATAGGAGAGAGATTTAGTCATTGGTGTCATATTTGAAGCGTTTGGACCTTGTACTCACCCCCGATTCTCACAGTCAGTCGTAAAAATCGACGAGAGTTTCCGGAGAAACTTTACTTCGAGGATTTATAGGAAACGCGATTGCAAAAGATGGGGGGGTGGGTTGAGAATTTCAAACGTGGAGAGAGAGAGAGAGAGAGAGAAGAAAAAAGAGAGAGAGGGAGAAAGAATGGCACAGATGGCGAGGCTCTTCGTCAGCCGGCCATTACTGAACACACACACAAGGGAATTTTTCTCTCTGTGGTCAACTTTTAATTAAATGTCGATGAGAGTGAAAAAAATATTCGTCGTCCTTGATCCCTCTCGACTGGTGTGTGAACACGACAAAATGCTTCACGCATCACGGGGGTAAACCTCTCGGTGGTTGGTTATCAGTGAAAAATTTTTTCCACGGGG
>JUFY01022492.1:0-39543 GCA_001855655.1 Leptopilina clavipes
GCAGCACTTTATTTAATATTTACAATATTGAGTACCACTGATCACTCTCGGGAGTAACTCCGAGTAATTGCCGAAAACCCCCATTAGAATAAGAATTAATTAATTAATTAATTAGTTTTGGATTATTCTTTGACAATGAGAAAAATTTTTTGTTTTAAAGATAAGACTTAAAGATGGATGCAGATCTATACGACGAGTTTGGTAATTATATTGGTCCGGATTTAGCATCTGAAAGTGAGGATGAAACCGAATATGGAAATATTGGAGACGATGGAGATGATAGAGACAGATCGGATGAGGAAATGGAGGAAGACAAAGATGATATTCGCGACCAAATGGAGCAAAATTCAACGGCTGTTGTTTTACATGAAGATAAACGATATTATCCTAGTGCATTAGAAGTTTATGGACCGCAGGTAAACGATCGCCATCCATTTTTTTAAAATTATATTTACTTTTAATTATTTTATTTACCTGTAAGTTTTTCTATTAAAAGATTTTTTTGTTTTAATTAATTTTTTTTACTTAGGTTGAAGTTCTCGTTCAAGAAGAAGATGCACAACCCCTCGAGAAACCGTTAGTTGAGCCAACTAAGAAGCCTAAATTTCAATTAAAACAACAACAACTTCCTGACACATCGTATAATATTGAATTTCTCGCCGATATGATGGACGCACCACATTTAATACGTAATGTCGTATTATTAGGACATTTACATCATGGGAAAACAACATTAGTCGATTGTCTAGTGAGACAAACTCATCCCTACATTCATTCGGTGACTGATGAGAAACCATTACGTTACACAGACACACTTTTCACTGAACAACAAAGAGGCGTCTCGATAAAAGCCGCGCCAGTCACTCTTCTTTTACAAGACGTAAAGTCAAAATCATATCTATTGAATATTTTCGATACACCTGGACATGTGAATTTTTCCGACGAGGCAACGGCAGCAATTCGTCTCTCAGACGGTGCAATGTTAATTGTCGATGCCGCCGAGGGTATGATGTTAAATACAGAGCGTCTATTGAAGCACGCAATTCAAGAGAAAATTGCCATTACCGTTTGCATTAATAAAATTGATCGTCTAATATTGGAATTGAAATTACCGCCATTGGATGCCTATTATAAATTGAGACACATCGTCGAGGATATTAATAATAAAATTGCCGAACATTCAACTGATGAAAATCCTTGTTTTGTTTCACCGGCATTTGGCAATGTTTGTTTTGCCAGTTCCGAATATAATGTTTGTTTCACATTAAAATCGTTTGCTGCACTTTACGCGAGACGAAGTCCATTGGTCAATGTCAATGAATTTGCGAAGCGCTTGTGGGGCGATATTTATTTCAATTCAAAAACACGAAAATTCACTAAAAAACCGGCACATAATACTGCGCAAAGGAGTTTCATTGAATTCATTCTAGAGCCACTTTATAAGATCTTCGCTCAAGTTATTGGTGACGTGGACTCAACATTGCCTGGTGGTGAGAATTTTCAATAGAATTATTTTTTTATATCTAAATAATGATTATTATATCTCAATCGGAAAATTTTTCCAATTGTCTTGATATTTTATGATTTAAAATTGAATTCTAAATTTGTTTTACAGTTCTGGATCAACTGGGAATCAGATTAACATCTGAGGAGATGAAGATGAACATAAGACCCTTATTGAGATTAGTTTGTACACGATTTCTAGGCGACATGTCAGGATTTGTTGACATGTGCGTGAATCATATTCCCAGTCCTCATGATCATGCAGCTGTTAAAGTCCAACATATTTACACTGGACCCACAGACTCTCCTTTGGCTTTGGATATGATAAATTGCGATCCAGACGTAAATAATTTTTTTCTAACTAAATCCGAATTTTTGAAGTTATATTACATTATTATTTACAATTTTTATTAATCAACAGGGAAGACTGATGATTCATAGTGCGAAAATGTATCCAACTGAAGATTGTACATTGTTTCACGTTTTGGGACGAGTGATGTCAGGCACCCTCGAGGCTGGACAACGTGTTCGTGTTCTCGGCGAAGCTTACAGTCGCGTTGACGAGGAAGATTCACGTGTTCTCACTGTCGGTCGATTATGGATTAGCGAGGCGCGATATTCCATTGAATTGAGTCGTGTACCAGCTGGAAATTGGGTACTTATCGAGGGTATTGATAAATCAATTGTAAAAACCAGTACAATCACAGATCTGACAAGTTCCGATGATCTATACATTTTTCGTCCATTAAAATTCAATACACAGAGTGTGATAAAAATTGCCGTTGAACCGGTGAATCCATCTGAATTGCCAAAAATGTTAGACGGTTTGAGAAAGGTGAACAAAAGTTATCCACTATTGGGAACGAGAGTCGAGGAAAGTGGCGAGCACGTTGTCCTCGGTACTGGTGAATTATATCTCGACTGTGCAATGCACGATTTACGTCGTATGTACTCGGAAATTGATATCAAGGTCGCCGATCCAGTAGTGTCATTTGCCGAGACTGTCGTTGAGACAAGTTCCCTGAAATGTTTTGCAGAAACGCCCAATAAAAAGAATAAATTGACAATGATCGCTGAACCATTGGAAAAGGGATTAGCCGAGGATATTGAAAATGAAAAAGTTAAAATTACCTGGAATAAGTGAGTTCTTTTTCAAAAAGTAATTATTTCTATATATTTTGAGATTAATTGGTATTTTTTTTTTTTCAGGAAGAAATTGGGAGAATTCTTTCAAACCACCTATGATTGGGATTTACTCGCTGCCAGAAGTATTTGGGCATTTGGACCAGATTCAACTGGACCGAATATTCTCGTTGACGATACTTTGCCTTCGGAGGTTGATAAATCTCTGTTGAACAGTGCTCGTGACGCAATTGTTCAAGGATTCCAGTGGGGCACGCGAGAAGGCCCTCTCTGTGAGGAGCCGATTCGAAATGTGAAATTTAAAATTTTAGACGCAGTCATCGCTCAAGAACCATTACATCGTGGAGGTTTGTATATTTTAATTTAATTTATTTTGACACAAGTCAATAAAATTTGAAAAAAAATTTCCAGGCGGACAAATAATTCCGACGGCGCGTCGAGTGGCGTACTCGGCATTTTTGATGGCGACACCACGTCTAATGGAACCCTATCTTTTCGTCGAGGTTCAAGCGCCGGCTGATTGTGTGTCAGCAGTGTACACAGTCCTGGCAAAACGTCGAGGTCACGTTACACAAGACGCACCAGTAGCTGGAAGTCCTCTCTATACAATAAAGGCCTTCATTCCGGCAATTGATAGTTTTGGTTTTGAAACTGATTTAAGAACACATACGCAGGGTCAAGCATTTTGTTTGTCAGTCTTCCATCATTGGCAAATTGTTCCAGGTGATCCGCTTGACAAAAGTATTACAATTAGACCACTTGAACCTCAGCCGCCGACACATTTGGCCCGTGAATTTATGCTAAAAACACGAAGACGAAAAGGACTGTCCGAGGATGTTTCAATTAATAAATTTTTCGACGATCCTATGTTGCTGGAATTGGCGCGACAAGATGTACTTCTCAATTATCCCATGTAATATGAAATCAAAATTTATTTTCAATTACTATTGACTCTGTAAATATGCAATTTTTACGTCAATTTTTATTACACGATTATAAAGTATTTCGAATAAATTTTTTCCACTGAAAATATTTGCAATTTTTTTTGGGTAAAAACAAAATTACAGCGACAATTACCTTACCAATAATCAATATATTCTTATATTGACAATTTTATTACATACATACATAACGAACATGGTAGGTCAATGAAACTTTTTGGTTAATGATTATAATTGAATTACTTTATGCAATCGTGGGTCGTTATTACTTTTTATAAAAAAAAAGAGTAACTCATCAGTAATTAATTCTCTGCCCATGACTTCAATTAAGTAAGTAACATTAGCTAAGACAAAAAAAACGTCATTCTCCCGAGCTAACATATATTAAGTGCAATTTTACTTGCACCGCATTCGTATTATAATTAGACAAAAAAAAATAATTTTGTCATTGATAATTTTATCAGTGAGGAAACTATTTTTTTTTCATAATAACAAGGGACGTCTATTTTCATATTAATTAACGTAGTATTTATACGTGTACATTTTATATATGTATATATACAAAACATGAAAAGGAAAAAAAACTCATAAAAATTTAAATTGTCCCTTAGGCATCCTTTCATGTAAATATATAGGCTAAAAAATTTATTTATTATTGGAAGTGGATTATTCTCTAAAATTTTATTGTGGAAGCTTCAAAATTATTTTTAAAGAAATCCTTTGCTAGTCTTATAAATTATAAAACAGCATTCACTCTATTTGATAAAACTATTTCTTCAATCGTGAAGTAAACAGTATAATTCACATTTATTCACGAAATTCATTAAAATTCGATTTTTATCTTTGCTGAACTAGATCAATACGAATGACATTTATATAATATATATAATTGAGAACTCTCTAAATACTGCGGCATTTTATTTCTATCAAATAATCTCACGATTAGAGTAATTTTAAAAGCTTGGAATGTTTTGTTCTTTCAAAAGAAACACAATTTCTAGATGTCTTTATATTTCGATTATTAAGGATATTCGATCCATTGATTTTAATCAGAACAATTAAGATCTTAAAATACCAAATTTTCAGTAATTACTCAATTATAAATAATAATAATTTTAATAATTGTTAATTAAATTATTTGTACTTTTTGTTTAATTTTTCTGAAAAGTTAAATAGTTGAAAATAAATTTATTTGCATTATTTTCACTATTTTAATGTAAAATTTAACTTTTTGTTAGTCATGACAGTGTCTCGAATATCCGTAAATAACTAAATATTACAATACACCGCATAATAAATCGAATTCACAACGAGTACAATAAATCTAGACTAATTCTACATTTTTTCTAATACAGGTTTTTAGCCATAAATATAAGTCTAACAACTCCTATTGAATCTTTTTTAATTTATGTCTATCGTAATGATACAACTGTGCCCGCATTTAACAATACGAATAATTCTTTCAAAAAAAGAGAAAAGAATTTTTCCTCCTTATTTAAAGAGAACACTTTCTATAGAAAAGAATTCCATTTGGAACTGTCTACTCAAATAATTAATTTAATTACTATTAATTAGGCCTAAATTGACTCAATCAAAAAGTGTATTAATTTTTTCTCTAAATGGACATTTTTCGTTAAAAGTATTCACATCCAAACGGAAATTCTATTCATAGAAAGATACATACTTTTCAAATAAAAGAAAATCTTTTTCTTTTTCCTTTTCTCAAGAATCATCCTAATGAATGTAGTTAGACTCTATATCAATGAAATATGAAATCTTTCCACTGAAAAATTGGAACAATGAAAGAAAGGAGATTCTCGAAGTCTTTTGCTCTTAAATAAATAAAAATCAAGAAAGAGAAAATATTTTTTTAATCAGTTCAGTTCAAAAAAATTATTTAAAAATATAAAATGATCAAATATTACTTAAAATGTCAAAAAAAATTACGTAAAAACAAATAAAAAATGTAAAAAAAAAAAATGTTTTTGATAATCGAAAGACAAAATTTTTTTTATTTAAAATCAGGATGTAATGAGTCATAAGTACGAGGCCCTCGCATGAATATGATATGTTTTCACTTTACTTCTTCTTTGTAGTAAAAATAAAAGGGAAATAAAATAGTAAATCCTAAATAAATTCATCGAGCCTCTATTTTTTAGTCCTTTCGTTAATGTGAAGTAAGAAAATTGAATAAAATTACAGTTTTCTTTAGAAAAACAAACAAAAAAGAGTAAAAAAAAATTAATATTTTTTCAATTATTCCTTCTGACTAGATAAAATAAGCTAAAAAAAATTAGTTCACAAAATATAGAAGACACTGATTGAGAAGAAACAAGCTCAGCAAAGAAAAATTGCCGCGTTTAAAAAAAGACAATAAACTGAGAAATTATTCCAAAAAAGAATTGAAGACAGTAAAATATCAATGAAATTAAAAAAAAATCATTTCCTCTCCTTATCTTATGAGATTTTAGGTTTATGCACTTAAATTCTATTTGATACGTTATTACATCTGCGAAGATATCCCCGGAATTCAATAATATATCAGAGCATTTTTTTTTTCTTAAAAAAAATTCCATCGTCACAATTTAATAAAATGATTCTTTCAGTTAAAGTAGATAAAGAATAAAAAAAATTGTCACGATGGAATGTTTTCTTAATCATTTGCAAAATGTTCAAGTGAACCAAACTCATGAATAATATTATTAACAGTCTTTTTCATTTTCATCATTCACTTAAAAGCCTCGTCATTGAAATGAGTCGAAGCTGATTCAAGACTAGTAACTGAATTATTTCACATGGGGACTGGATCCATTGAAATTGTTATGAATAAAATCTCATGTGAATTATCATCATCGACTCATTACATCAAAATTTAAAATCATAAAATATTCATCCACTTGGCCACTTCACTGATATAAATGAATTAACTCTGTTCAATTATTATTGACAAATAAAAGGCGTAAAATGAAACGCCAATTTGTTCCTAAGGGTCAAACAATACTATCCGGAGGATTAGTAAAACTCACTGGCTGAGCATTTTGAACGAGATTTGACTTCGTACTTGTTGATGCCGATACTTGAGAAGCTGTCGCTGATGCTGCAGATGTTCTCATTTCATGGAAAGATGCCCTGAAGAGAAAAAAGAAAAATTCGTCAGTTGTCAAAAAAAAAAAAATTGTTGAAAAATGTTTCTAAGTTTTGTAAATTCCAATTCTACTGTTTGTAAATTTTTTTTGTAATTCGTTAAACATTTACTAAAAATATTGGGAAGAACAAAAAAAATAAATGTAAAAAAAAAACAAATGAAAATTATTTTTCCTGAAAAAATTGAAATATTTAATACATTTTTTTTTAATTTTCTGTTTTTCAAGACTAATAATTTTCATTATATTTGACAATAAAAGGAAATGTTAATTGTTATCAGAAGCTGTTCATCTACACTCATAAGCTGAAGCTATTTATAAAAAAAAACACAAGAATGCAAGCCAAAGCGACAGGTGCGAGAGACTAATTAAAAAAATATATAAAACAAGTGAAAACAATTAAAAGTAAACAAGCGTAGCTTTAAATTAGATGTATTATTGCCTCGTTAATGAAGTGGTGCAATTAATTTTTTTTGTTTTTCGTGGATTTATGTCGGCCTCCAAACATCAGGATCTTCCATGAGAGTAGCATGTTGATCTGTGGAAAGTGGAGCCGCTCCCTGAGGAGAACCCACGACAGAAGTTGGCAATCCTGTAGGATCGGGTCTGGCCCCTCTGTTAGTGTGTCAGTTTTATTACAATTTCAACACAAATACAATTATGAGAAATTAATGTAAATTAAAGCTTCATTAATCACATTTAAAAAAAAAAGAAAAACAACAAAAACCTGACATCACACTTTGAAATATGCCATATCCTGAAATCTGGAGACAAAATACTTCCGCAAACTTTAATTATATCAAATTAAAAATATCTAAAAGTATAATTTTAGTAATATTAATGTAATTTCAATTGTATTAAATTCATCTGATTCTGAAAAATGTAATTGTTATAAAATCTCTCGACAAATGAAAAATTGTATATGAAAAGACAGCTTTGCTAGATTCACACATATACAAATATAAAAATAAAATAGTTATTATTCATTAATTTAAATGGTAAATTAACGCAATATGAATTAATTAAATGATAAATGATTGCATCTGCCACCTCAAAACACATCTTCACAAAACATTAGTTGTTTTACAATTGAAAATTGAGATTCTGCGAAACATAAAGCCCTTCTTTCTTATTTTTTTACACATGTACTTACTTCTTTCCAATAGCCATCATTCCGTAAATTAATCCTGTTGCAAAAATTAATCCACTACCAAAAAAGATGCTGACACCTAGGCACAAAATTAATGGCACAATACCTAATCTGAAATAACAGAAAGTTATAATTAATATCAAAAACTAATTTTACTGTCAAGAAAAAATTATTTTAAAAGATTTACTTACGCACAATAGAAGGCAGCTCTGTTCCAATATGGTCTTCTTTCCACCATATCACTGAAATTTTGTACAAAATCTAGAAATAAGCAACAACAAGGAGCTTCGACAACAATAACAGTAAATCCAGCAAGCATTAGACAAATGCTCCCCAGCATACAAGTAATGTTGAAAATTGAAGTTATAATATTAAACAATCCCATAATTATCGCAACTGAAACAGATTTAAAAACAATTATTATAGAACTGTTATTTTTAATAGTTTAGAAGAAGATTAATTTAAATGTTTCCAAATTTATAAAATTTACAACTGTTTTTAATCAATAATTAAAAAATTCTTCATTTAATATCTTTAAAAAATTAATTAAAACAAATGTTAAAAATTGAATCAAAATATATAGTTACAAAATTTCTCTGAATTATTAACAATCTACCGAATTCGAGATAAAATTGGATTCAGCGTAAAAACATATTAGTCATATATACATATTATAATCTGAAAAAACTTATTTATTGCAAATATATGGTAACTTCCTTTTCTGATACAACAGGTGTTGATTTTTTTTCTTCTCCTTTTTAATAACACAAAACCCGACAATGAGTTTATGAGAAAAATAAGAAAAAATACCATAATTATTGATACATATTGTGATCAAAGAGAAATTAACGATTGAATGTAAAAATAGTCAGACATTGATCGGAAAAAGGAAGCTTGTCAAAAAATATGGCCGTTGAATTAATCTCATTAATAAGTATAAATTTTCATTTAAAAAATTTTTTTAAATATATATATATATACTTACTGCCACCACCTACTGTACCGAGACCTCGTCCCGAGTATTTCAACCACCAGGGTACATCGTCCTTGGCGACGAGGTCCTCACCTGGCCTCTGCATGATAGCTGTCAATTTTTCCCCGAATGACTGAAAACAAAGGACACTTTCACTTTCTGAAATGAATTCCCGTATTTGTAAACACTCTTCATTCGGCAGAATTCACACTAATTACCATTTTCTTTTATTTCGCGTTCCCTACCCCAAACAGCTGACAAATAGCCGAATTTTATCGTCGTATGGGAAATTTGATGGAAAATGTAACCTACAATGAAACACTGTGAATATTGGCAAGTATCAAACACTAGTATAACGATTATTATCGCGGTATGAATCAAAAGTTTCGAGAACAAATTATTATTAATTGACAAGTAGTAAGTAACAAGTATTTCTCTATATTTACCATTATTTAATGATATTTAAATACTTTTCAACTTAATATTATTATTTATTTTATTTATAATAAATTGTTAGTAATATAATAATAAATTATCGAAAACTTCGATATTTCGAATCAAGCTCCAGGGTTGGGCAGGTAAATATGATATGCATTAGAAATCCAAAATTCTAATTACCCAACCCTAGGCATGTTTTGCGAAAAAAGCGTCTGCTCATAAAGACGAAAATTTATAACGTATTAAAAATATAAATTTGTTACTAATATGGCAGGTTATAATTTGAAAAATAAAGAAGAAGCCGCGGAGTTTTTTAAAAGACTTTTCACGGAATATAGTTTTGGTTGCCTTAGTGAAAACAATCCAGAAGGTAATACATTTTCACAAAACTTCAAACTTTTTGAAAGAAAAAAACACTTTTGATTTTTGTCATTTTTTATACAGTGTGCCATTTGCTTGGAGATTATTATGAAGTAATATTAAAGAATAAGGAAAAAAGTGGTGAAATATATAAGGAGAATTGTGAAAATTTTGATTTTGGAAGAAGTTGCTACAAGTACGCACGGTACAATGTAACCGGTAAGTTTACGGTAATTATCTAAATTTGGCGGTAACATTCAAATGTCCCTGATTCAAAATTATTTTTTATTTTCTTTATTTATTTTTCTAATTGGTCATGTCCATATTTTTTCAACTCTTTTCTTTATTAATTTCTTTTTATATTTTTAAAAATATAATTACTAATATGTTTTTCTCGAATTCTATTAAATTCAAGAATATTATTGATATTTTCTTAAAACAAACAGAAAAGAATAAAAAGAAATTACAATTAAAAATCAAAATTATGAATAATCTATAAAAATGTTAAATAAAATTTTGTTTATTTTGAACTATAACTAAAATGTTATTTATTTATTCAATTAATATTAGAAGGAATAATTTAATTTCCTATTTAATTAGTATTAGTAAAAAAAAATATTTATTTTTATTAGCAAAACTTAGAATTCAGTGTTAAAAATAGTTGAAAAATAGTTTATTAGATTTTTTTAAGAGTAGTATTTATCTTCTGGCGGTTATAAAAAAGAAAGCGCCATGGGGTCTCTTTGAAGTTTGGTTACCATTTGGAGTAAGATATTTAAGTCCTTCAAACATGAAAGAAGTGAGCACGAGTGTTAAGAATTAATAAATTTTAGAAAACACGTGTTACCCCCTCAAACTGATTTAAAATATTTTTACAACTTAAGCTTGAAAAAAATGTATGATATAAAATAATAATAATAAAAATAATATAAATTACAATAATTCTTGAAATTAATTAATTAATTAATTAAAAATTATTTCTAAAATATTTAACAAATAGAAACATTAATAATTACTGTAATCAATGAATTAAAATTATTTTTATCTATGTAATAAAACTAATTAATTCAAATTATTTTAAATAAGGTATTTAAATTAATTTGAATTTTTTCAGAATGTAATTTTAAAAAATAAAATTTTTAAATTGATAATAATTATTTGACATATTTCAGGTGAAGTGGGCTGTCCGAAAGATCTTCCAAAAGCTTATCAATATATGAGAAAGGGTTGTCAGTTTAATTGTCCTGAAGCGTGTCTTTATACAGGTATGATGATCGCCTCAGCGGACGATATTGGAGTTGTAAAAAGTGATGTCATTGAAGAAGGACTTGAAATGATGAGAAAAGCCTGTTACGAGATGAAAGAAACAAAAGCATGTTCAATGTTAGGCAAAATATATGTTAATGGAGTAGAAGATCTTGTCGAGAAAGACACAAAACGTGCCTCTAAATTGTTTGAAAAAAGTTGTGAGGAAGGTGATTCATCCGCTTGTTTCACATTATCGCAAATGTTCAATCGTGGAGTTGGTGTTACAAAGAATCACCAATTGGCACTCAAATATAGAAGAAAAGCATCAGAAATTGAAGAAGAAAAGAGTAAAAATGTAGAATTACAATTCCACACAGGAATCTAGGTGATTTAGTAAATTTTTTTTTTTATTAAGAAAAACCCATTTATGACGCTCATAATATTTTTTACATAAAAAATAATTATTAATAATAATTAATTTAATTTTTTCGAATTTATTAACATTAAAAATTTTTGAAGTCAATTAATTTATTTTGTAAAGTAAAAATAGAAAATGTTCATTAAATTTTTTGTAAAGTTTAACTGAATTTTTTTTTAAATTGATTATTAAAAAATATATATTTCCAGAACGAGTGCACCAAGATTAAATGATCAAAGTGCATTGCTAGAGATCACCAGATAGATCGGTTCCTATTAATCTTGGTCTCTTGGAAATCGTATTTTAAATATTAAATATCAAATATCGTCCGAGATAAAGAGAACCTAGAGACCCATGTAAATAGTCTAAATTCTTATATATTTTACATTGATTGCGTGTCATTGGTACTTTTTATAATATTAGTAACTGTTATATTGTTATTTAAGTAGAGAATAAATTAGCTGACGTTAAAGACTTTCTTAACTGACAATCCTTTCTCATATATTAATAATATAACTAAACGACAAAATGTTTCGTGCACGTTTTACTACATAAAAGTTTATCAATTTTCCTTATCGATATTTAATAGTGAAGACTCCTTGTGTAAAACAACAAATAGAATAAAACTGTAATGTTAACGTTTTATTTTAATTTTTTAAATTTTGCATTAAAAACTCACAATTTTTATAAATTTCAAGTTAATTAATAAATTTGTCAATTGGATAATTCAATATTTTTCAATTTTTAAATTCAATTTAATTTTAAATTAAAATCAAATCAACTGATTTTTTAGAAAAATATTCAAATTGAATAACTGACAAATTTTCTAATGATTGAAGAGAGAAAAAGTGTTAAGATAAAAAAGTGATAAAGATTAAACAAATGATTAAACAACTTTAGAAATGATAAAAATGGTTCCAAAGTACGCATAGTATCTTTCGTTTATATGCAATCCCTCCTTTCCATTTTATTAATCCCTCTCATACTTGGATGAAAGGTCCCCTCTACTTAGAGGCTCCATTCTCCAACTGGTGACCATTAGTCGTGATTCTGACTTTGGTAAAACTTGATCATTAATAATTTAATCAGAAATATCACCAGTAATCATGAAGTATATATCAGCTACAATTGGCCTAACAGCTTTATTTTATTTGGTGAGTTTTTTCATAATAATATTATTTTTTATTCTAAAATTTCTAAATATCTTCCCATAAAAAAAATATTAAACTATTTGATTTGTTACTTAATTTTTAAAATTTTAATGCAGGTTGCCAATGGACAGACAATTATTAATGTTGATATTTACTACGAGTCTTTGTGTCCCGATAGTATAAGATTTGTGGGTCATCAACTTGTTCCATCGTATCCTCATCTTAAAAAACATCTTCACATCAATTTTATTCCTTACGGAAAATCAAAGGTTTGATAGTTATAAAAATTTTTTTTTTAATTTAATTATAATCATTATCTGACATGCGGAAAAAATGCCAAGGAATAATAATAATTATTATTTATTCTTTTTGTTTATAAGATTTTTTGGTGAAAAATAATAACGTTCAATAAAATCAAATTAATTTATGTTTCTTTTTCAGTTTCTGAAGAAAAATCTTTCTTAACTCCTATTGTTTTAATATTTATTTAATTGAGAAATCTAAAAAAGAAATAAAAATTTACAGCACCAGAAAATTGACTCAACTTGGCACTTTTCATGCCAACATGGTCCAGCCGAATGCAGAGGGAATAAAGCACAAGCGTGTGCAATTAGTGAAATCAAAAATCTCGGACTCGAATTACAAGACCAACAACAATTACTGGTAGATCTTGTTGGTTGCGCCATGACTAGTCAAAATCCCGAAACTTCCGTTACTTTGGTACGTATTTACATATACTGCTTTTGAAGAATACGAAAAATTTATTTCCCTGTTATTTTATAAAATTAAATAATTTTTGTTTATTTTTATTTTGTTTTGTATTTTTAAATATTTAATTCCTTATTTTCAGAATTAACTGGAGAATAATAACAAGTATATTTACCAGTTATTTCCCGTAATATTAAATAATGAAAAATGTTTAAAAATATTTAATTGAAAAGATAAAATAATAATTTCCTGTATTTTTTTCAGTGCGCCATGCAAATTGGCCTGAAAGAGGATTCAAAGAATCGTATCATTGTTTGTAAAGGAAGCTCTCAGGGTGATGAACTTTTATCCGAACACGGAAATATCACAAATGTCTTTCAAAATCCTATATCATTCGTGCCAACAATAGTAATTAATGGAGTAAGTCAAAATTAATTTTTAAAAAATTAAATTAAATTTTGTTTGTAAAAAAAAATCAAAATTCACTTTTAACTAAAGAATAGATCTGATTGAAAAGAATTGAGTTTTTGAAGAAAAGATTTTGAAAGTTTGAAAGTCAACAGGAATCTCGTAAAATTAAACAGTAAATAATTAACGTAAGTGGTGCTTCAGAGATTTCCCTTTCACTCACATAACTGTTTCTTGTGTAAATTTATTTCTTTCAATCACATCTTTTTTTTCAAGTCACATCACTTCTGATTTTAATTGATTTCTAAAACAATCAAACTTAAATTACTTTACTTTATCAATTTATAAATTGATTTAAAACTGCTAAAGTAATTTATAATATAAATTTTAATCACTAGAAAAATATTTTCAATAAATCGCATTATATTGATAATATTTCTGTAGTTTTAAGTTTTTCTAAAATTAAATTTTTCAAATATTTAATTTCTTTTTTATTTTAAAAAATTTTATTTTATGTTAATTGAAAAAATTATTAACATACATTGTCATATTAAGAAGTAGCTTAAAGAAACGTTATTAATCAATATTAACTACACTTAAATCAATTTTCTTCTCTTTTTCAAGATTTTATCCTATGTAAATTTTATTTAAATAAATCATTTCTTTAATATAGGTGTACTCAGAAAAAAATCAAGCTATGGCTATAAAGAATTTCAAAAATTTAATTTGCTCACTTATTTCAACCGATGAGAGACCCGCTGTTTGCAAGGCCGTCAACTAACAGAAAAAGGAGATACGTGGGGTCATCAAAAACGATTGGTGATGTTAATTTAAATAAAAAAGAAAAAGAAAAAGTTCCATTAGTCATTAATCAAGGTCTATTATCTAATTCATATTCAATCACTACAAATACTTATAATTTTCTTTATGTACAAAAATAAATTCATCAATATTATTATCACGTATTGACTTACATCGATATTTTACACTCTCAGTATGAAAATATCAAATTAAAATATCACTTAATAAAATATAAACACTTTCATAGAAAAAAAGAAACGAATATAATAAGAATTATCAAATTAAAAATTATAGTTTTCAAATTATCTACATTAAAATATAAACATTCATTGTAAAAACGTCCTCTTAATATCGCAGACATTGTAAAATATAAATTTGGTCCATTTTCTTGAGATCACGATTAAATCTGAAAAAATTCAGATATTTATCAAAATAGGAAAAACAAAAACTCTAACCAGCGATAAAAATTGATTCTTCAAAATTCGTCAACTCCAAAAATTGTTGTTCAATGTCGGATTCAAGTTCTTGAAAATTGTCGTAATCTGCAATGAAAAAGAAAATCGAAAATCAAAAATATTTTCCTATTTTTATAAAAATATAATAATAGTAAACTTATATTTGTATAATTAGATACTTACTCAATCTTTAACGATTACTTATCTTATTTAAAAAAAATAAATTGCTCTAATGGAAAAGAAAAAAAATTGGCATTTTCTCTTTTCTTTATGAGAATTGGATTGTTTCGATGAAATAAGTGCGAAGTTTAAAGAATTCTATAAAGAGTGTTGAGTTGAGATAATTTCTAAATCTGCTACAAATAAAACGAAAAGCTTTCTGTTATGTGTCTTTTATAATTCGATTGTTCATGGTGTAAAGAGTGTAAAAATGGATCGGGTACGTGCGATGCACGTGTCACTTGCGTCGTGCGTGGCGCGTGCGTTACGTACACGAGCAAGTCTTAAAAAAAAGAGGAAAAAAAAGAAGAGTAAGAATATTATTTTAAGACTCGGTGTGGGGTAAAGGGATAAAAGCAACCAAACCTCCTCTGAGATTCATAATGGAGGACCAAAAGCGTGACAGTGACAAGATGCTTACAACATTTCAACTAGAAACGGAATAATGTCCATTTTACTCTTGTCCTCACATTCCATACAACTCGTGATTCAAAAAACCTTCAAATACTTTACATTCTTTCACGGATTTATGTTTGTCATTACACTCTATCAAGATAACACTATAAACAAAAATGGATAAACTCTGGAGAATTTATTTATATCTCAATCATTCTTTATTTTTTCCACTCAATTATAAATTGAAAATTTAATTTTCCTACAATTAAAAATTTTTAATTTTAATTAAAAACTTCTAATTAAAAGAATCAAATTCATTTTATTCATTCATGAAAAAAGGAAAGAAGAAGTGAGAAACAAAATCAAATTTAAACAATAAATAGAATTAAAAATGAGATACAAGTGAAATAAATATCAAATAAAAATTGAATAATTCATTAATTATCTGCAAAAAGCAAGAAAATGGAATTGAATTATATAACACAAGGATCAGATAGGAAAACTTTTTGATACGAGATTTTCGATAAGATTCAAATTTGCTGTTTTCTTCTTTTTGTTCCGCATAAATTCTCGGAATGATTCATTGATATTTTGCACGATTATATAATTATCCTTGTGAGTATAATTATTATCAAAAAATTGACTCTTTACCTGTAACATTATCGTTGTAATTGTTATCGTTGAGAAATCGTTTCACTGACTCGTAGGGAATAAATTCCTGTTGGCTGTCATCCAAATTTAGAGACAATTCCACATTATCGTCATCTAATAGATCGGAATATTTTCGACTTCGATAATTTCCATTATTATTGGATGTCATTTGTTGTTGATTGTCCAATCGTAAAACATCATCATTACTCGTTTCAGGATAGGCTCGATTTATTGATGATTCTTTGCAGGATAAGCCTGACGATGCTTTCGACGAATTTGATGAATTCTCAGTGTGATTTTTCAAATGTTTTCGTAAACTCGATGGATCTGTGTAACGCTTACCACAGCCAGTAACTTGACATGCGTATGGTTTCTAAAGAACAGAAATAATAAAATTTTTAATTAGCAAATACCTTAAAAATATGGACATAATAATTTACCATTTATTATTTTTTGTTGTTGTTGATTTTAATGATAATAATTATTCAAAAATTATAGTAAGAAGGAAATTAATGATTACCGTATCGTAATGAGTTCTCTGATGTTTTGCACGATCGCTACTGTTGCTGAATGCTTTTAAACAACCGCGATGTTGACAAGCGTATGGCCTCTCACCAGTATGTGATCTTTGATGGATTTTCAAATTTTCCAGTCGAGAAAATGCCTTCGTGCAGCCCGAAAACTGAAAAATTCATATTTAATTAGAAAAAAGGTTTTCTTCTTTTTCAATATTCAATAGTATTTACAATTTATACGAAAAAGAGATCAATTTTTTAATTGATAAAAATTAATTCAATAAATACTTACTGGACATTTATTAGGTTTTTCGCCGCTATGGACCCTCATGTGAATGAGTAATTTGTAACGAGCGTTGAAAGGACGCGCTCGTGGACATCCTTGCCAATGGCAGGTAAATTCATCCTGTCCGGTAGAATTAGAATTATTCGCATTATTATGATCTCGTTCCTTCTCCTTATCGCTTCGATCCTTGTGGCTTCTTCTACTGTGAACATGGGAATGTGATGACGATGATTCAACATGTCTCTTTTCAATGTGTCGCACCAAACCTTCCTGTTCAGCGAAAACACATCCGCAGTCGATCCATTGACAACGATACTCTTCATTTTGTCTTTCACCTAAAAAAAAGAAATAAGAACATCATTATTTTTTTTCACTTATCATTAATATATGAAAGTAATAAATATAATTACAATTAATAATAAATAAAAATTAAATTGAAATAAAATATATTTGGCTAGTAAAAAGAAAATCTTACCATAGGAATCTTCTCGTTTCGTCGAGTTTTCCGTTTTGAGAGACGGAACTCGTCGATGATTATTGGCGATCATAAGTCCCTCATTTCTCGGCAGGACAATTTGATTGTCAATATTTTGAATTTGAAAGTCCTGAATATTGTGTTTGAAATTGGTTGGAATTGATGATTGTTGAGATGAAACTAGATGACCAACGGCGTAGCAGGACGATGACGATGTGTCATTAACGATTTCTGTGAATTCCGTGAGATCATGATAAGCGGAAGAAACTGACTTTGACAGATCAAAATTCGTTATCAAAGTCGTTGGATCTCCTCGAATCAAACCCAAATCAAATTCATCGATAATTTGTAAACTGTCGTTTGTATTTGTATCATTCAGCATATCCTGAATTTGTAAATTCAAATTTTGTGTTTCTTGCGGCTCTGGAAATTCTTCAAATACCTGTAAAATAATTAATTTAGTATAAATTATCTAATTAAAATAATATTATTAGTGTTATTTAATCAATTTTCAAATGCAAAATTCTAATCTGCCACAAAATTTGTTTTTAAAATTGTTTGTTAGTAATTGTACTAAAATTTTCATTTACTGTATTTTGTTCAAATATTTTGCATTATTCTTTGACGTTCATAATTTTGCAATTTTGATATCGTAGCATAAATTTGCCGATAACATACAAAATAACATGAAAGTTCAGTAAAATTTCAATATGTTTTGCGTCACCCGTCACATAAATTGAGAAAAACATGAATTGCGTTTTTTTCCTATTGGTACATAATTATTAATCAATTTTTGGTATTTAATTCAACAAATCTTTATTATAATTTTAAAAAACAATTAGAATATAAATTTTTTTTTTTGCATTTTCAGTTTTTTTGAATCATAAATTCGAAATTAAACTTTTTCTCAAACAAAATAAAATAAAAATTTTGTTTTTTGAAAAGAAAACAAAAAATAAGTGAACTATGGATTATTATATATTAATAATAAAAAAAAGACAATAATTTAAATTTACCACTTAAATTTAATTAATTTTTAAAAAATAGAGAATATTACCTGAACATTTGGAAAATCGGAAATTTGATTTCCAAAAGGCCTCGAGAATGAAAAAACAGTTTCAACGGGCGGCAATCGTTGATTCCTCAACACTTCATCGGAAAATTCACCGTATTCACTTTTATTATAGCCACTGCCCCATGTTGGAGTTAAAACTTCACTTCCGGTACTGCCCGGTGAATAGAGATTTCCCGATTCAGAATAATAAGGATCCGTTGGATATTGAAAAATCGAACTAATCTGATCCCATTCGTTGATCTCTTCTGTCTTTGGACTCAGCATTAATGGCGAAAGTGTTGTATTCTCCATTTGTGACGTCCACTCTCCCGAAATTGAACTCAGTGATGTTCCAGAAAATGTGAAATTCTCATTTTCTCGTTTCATTGTACTATCACTGAAATTCTCTTCTTTCATTAATCCCAAAATTTTCTCAAGATGCATTTTTTCTTTGCCCCTATTTATATATATAAATGCACAAAAAAATAATTTCAAACTGAAGATTCGTGAATTTTTCCTCCATTAATTGAAGTCATTTTAAAATATTGCTAAATCTTGATTAGATTGCAAACCATGGAGTTTAGACGTTTCTAAATAAAAAATCTTTCTCCTATATTATATTATCTCGATTACGACACTTACGCGTGACGTATGATTATAGTTATTTTCTGTTTACACGAAAAATTAATTCAAATTTTCTCAAATTTTTCTATTTCCAAATTTTTGTTTCATTTCTCAAAAAGACTAGAATTTCATAAATTCAGTTTTTTTCTTTTTATCCAATTTCACGATTTACATCACTTATTTTTTTCACATTTAAAAAATTCTCCACAGTGAATTTGATTCTTCTTCTTCTTCTTCTTTTTTTCTTTCGAAAAATAAAAATATTTTTGAGAAAAATAAATAAATGTGTGTATATATGAAATTGTTAATTGAAATTTTGATGCGATGTGTAGACAAAATCACGTTATCTTTGAGACTGAAGATCGCGAGAGCTCGAAGAATGTTACAAGTGAACTGACCCGAGATAAGAGGAAAGTGTGACTTCTACACTGGTTACAGAATTGAAAGATGCTGTTAGAGTTTAGAGAAAAGTCCCCCTCCACCCTTGAAAAGAGATTCTTGTTTGAAGGGGGATGATATCTGAGGACCAGAAAAGAAGAGAGGGCCCTTTTCTCATTGGATGCGCCGCCCACTCGCGTGGCTTCCAATGGGGTATTTAAATTGGTACTTGTAAATATTATTGAAAAATAATCATTTTAATGAATTAATGACAATTGAAAAAAATTCCCTCATTCTCTACAAATTATTATAAAATTCTAGATTTCTTTTTTCTAATATTGTTTTTCATTTTGAAAATAAAACTGCAATAAATAATAATTTACATATTATCAAATATAAAAATATATACTGAATAAAAACATTTTATTTAATTTAAAAATTTGTTACTTGATTATTATCAAATAAATTGTATTCAAGACAATAATTTATTTATTCTAAAACAAATATTTATTTGATAATAGTCAAGTAAAACCTATTATGTGAATCAAATAATTTATTTCCCGTTTATTTTAATTTGAATTAAATTTAAATAATGATAGTTTCATTAAAAAATTATTTAATTAATTAAATTTTAATAAAACGTGTCTAAAGGAAAGAATCAATTAAAAAAATGTAGATTAAAAAATATTTTTTAGTTGCTGATAAATAATTTTAATTTTCACGCCTACTTGTTTGTTTAATAAATAGATTTCTTTCGAAAGAATATAAGTAAGAAGCAAGTTTCTTCTTGACTCTAAAATTCATAGTGAAAAATTTTTGTGATTTTTGTTGATGGAAATATTTTGGATGTTTAGATATATATATATATATACCTATGAGAAGTCGAGGGTTTTTAAGCAAAAGTTTTTGGGGTCGTTAGTCTTTTCTCCGCCTTGAGAACACATGTGGGGCCCTGTTAGGCCATCGCCTTTTGCTTCCTTCTTTTAAAATGCGTGGTGATGTCTTCGAACTCGTGCAGACTTTTTGCGAGGACAGCATGCTCGAAGATGAGGAGAATGAATTGTCAAAGGAACAATAAACCATCTCAGACATTATCTTTTGTTTTGTTGCATGCGAATTTGAAAAAACTGATGAATTCAATGGTGTTTTTTTTTCTGCAATGTCTCTCGAATTTTTTTTACAGCAACGACTCATAATGCAGATGCAGAACATTCCCTCATTATCTAAAAACAACAATAAATTTTTTTATTTTTAAATACTTGAAATATTTTCCTTCCAACAAGAAATGAAAAATTAATGTTTTTTTGAGATAAAGAAATAACTTGAAAGGAATTTTCAAACTAGAACGGAATTTGTTTACTTTATTTTAATAATTTTTATTTTTTTCAAAATAAAATTTTGATTTTTGAATTTTAATTTAATAATAGAATTTTTATTATTTTGTTTAAAATTTAAATTCAATCAAAAGAAAATTTGGTTAAATAAAATTGTTTCTAAACGTTTTATTCTACTAAGTATCGACAATATGTATAAAAATTCGATTAATAAAATAATTTGACTAAATGAAAATTATTTTAAATAAAAATAAAAATTGAAAGAAACTTATAAAAATTCTACTGAAAGAAAATTCCATTAATTTTAAAAATTCGATTAAATTAACACTTTAGAGGATCCTTAGAAATGATATAGTATTATAATCAGGACAAATAGACGAATAAATAAATAAAATATTACGTGTTAATAAACAGAAATTGAGAGTGTGAAGAAACGGTAGTTACGATATAAGTGACGCGTGTGCGACAGCTGGTTTGACATTTTTTTTTTCCTCTTCTTGCCTCCCCTCTGATTCTTCGGTTGCTATTAAACAGCAGCAAAGTCCTAGACATGATGACAGGACTTGGAGTTTTCCAACGCTTTTTCCCACACCAGGACACTGACTGCCATAAGGGGTCAAATGACTTTTCCATATATACATTCTTTTGACCTGCGCTCACATTCCAAAACGAGGGTTTCCCCTGCAAGGATAATTATAAGAGAATATTAATGGATTAAGGATCTCTAAAGATTAATTCCTCTGAGTTTCTTAAAACATTATTTACAGATGGGACACCAGAGAATATTCTCAAATTTCGTAAATACTTTGACCTTTTACATGACACCAGTAATAATTGTGGGAAAATATTTTGCGTTCATCAAGAGAAATTTTTTTTTAAATTTTTTCAAATTATTAAAAATAATAATTATTTTTACTCCTTCACGAAAGAAAAAATGATAGATTTTTGCCTAATATATTTCAATTTAAACATTTTTTATTGGTATAAATTTTCCTATTTAAATTTTTTTTTTATTTTCCCGATTTTGTTTTTAAAACAAACAAGCACATAATTTTGCTCTCGTTTTTCACGCTCACTGTACAAATAAAATAGCTATGTTGAAATATTGTTATTCGCGTGCGTAATCTTTTTCGCAGACGTTAGGAAAGTTTCAAATATTATGACGAAATGACAAGACTAATTTTAATAGTAATAAACTGATACATGAACTTGTTCAGAAATTAGATAAAAAGAAATTCTCTATGTTTTTAAAAGTTTCCATTTTTTCAAATATTTAATTTTACTTATTATTATTATTAATAAAAATATATGAAATTTATTATTTGCAGAGAAAAATAATTTAATGGGGATATTGACTTCCAAAAAGTTATTTTCAGATTAGAACAATAAGTTTATCGCGTTTAGCACACTTATCAGCCAAGAAAAATAAATTTGCAATGATAAAAAATTTTTTTTTTCAAGTTAACACACTTTACTATTGTATAAAATATAATTTACGAAAATGTAAACTATTATTCCACTATTTACTATCGTCTGCAAAAAAAGATTATCCGCCAATAAAATATGTTTAATTAATTAATAAAAATATCAGCTATTTTTAAAGTTTACGAAAATTAATAAATTAACGAAAACAAATAACAAAAGCAAAAAATTATAAATAAAGTCTAGAATTTTAAAAATAACTGATTAGAAATTAACAATGTGTTGCATTTGCAAAATGTGAAATTAGAGATGAATCTGTTTATCATTGAGAAAGTCGTTTCAATGTTGATGACCTTAATGGGGGGAAGAGTATGTAAGAAGCATATAAAATACCGCATTTGTACTTATGTTACATACATTTCGAAATATTGTACGACACATACTGTCACCCCCTGAAGTCACACATTAACTCTGGGTCCAGGCTGAATGTCATATTATAAGTAGATAAGTGATACAGAATAGCACATGTGGTCTGTCAGCCCTTCCATGCAGAGCTTACATTAAAGATCTTCGCCCCCACCCTCGACTCTGTTTTTTTTTCTTTTTCTTTTTTTGTCAAGGCACCTGTCAACTTCGTTCATGGTATACTGTTTGCATGTGTGTATATGCCTGCCACTAAAATAATATATGCACTAGCGAGGGGTCGAATGCAATCGTGTCATATATATATACATATGTGGGCCCAAAAATTAAGAAATGGAAAACATTCCAGTTGAGGGAAAAAAATAGTACTTAAAAAACAGAGGGGGTGCATCCCAGCAGAATTAAATTTCACTTGTAAGGCGTTAAAAGCTTTAACAGACTTGCACTCATGATGACTGAGTAGATATTAGAAATAGTGTGTGAAATGAACCGCATTTTTTTTCTCTCTCTCTTTTTCGAAAACCAAGTTTTTCAACAAACTAACAGGTTCACTGACTCGCCACAATTTAAATTACACGTGTTTCATTTTACACGAAAGATTTGTGGGAATTTTTCTGAATAATTAAATTAACAGACAAGGCGGTAATAAGATTGAAAATTGCTTTTATGCTTTATTTCTATTTGTGAAAATAATAATTATTTATATTCGTAAACTGTCGAATTTTATCATTATAATAATTATTGTCATTCTTTTATTTATTTACTATTCTATTGTTATTATTATCATGATGTTTATTGTTATAACTATTTTTAGTTGTTTATATTGTGAGCAAATTCTATAACAAAATTAATCTTCAAAGATAGATTGTATTTTTATTTCTTTTTTAATCATTACACAACTTGAAATTATGCCAAGGACTTAAATACGAACAATTAATTTTGTTTCTGTTCAGTATATATAGAAATATTTTAAATAGATTTTTTAAAGTTTCTAAATTTCATAGAATACAGTAACGAATTGATAAAATATAAAATAAAAATGTTTTGCAGATAAAAAAAAATTTTTAGCGTTAGGAAATTTGTTTTTCTTTTCAAATAAATAAATCAATATTTTTAAAAGCAATTTTCAAAATATTACACATCTGCTTAAAAATTTCTTTCTTAATTTCTTTACATACAAGAATATGCCAAAAATATCCATAAAAACAAAATAATTTATTTTGTTTCAATTGATATTTTATGATGACTTTGCGCAAAAGAATTATTGAACTCGAATGAAGACATAAAACTAAAATTAAAATTAAACATAAAACTTATCTATTATTAGCATTATTCCAGATGTACGATGAAATTGCAAATCGATGACAGATTTTTCGTTACTTGAAGAATGTTTAGTGCGAGTTCATCCGCGTTCATCCAAGCTGAAAGCAATAAAAAGTGTGTATTAGAAATAGTATAGAACGCACTTGTCTTTTTGAGTTCGGTCAAGCGGGCGTAAAAATAGAAAGGCGTGCGCTCTGCATGTGACTTTGTATAATTAGTTACCGAACCCCAGAAGAAGACGTGTGTAACTGTGTGATGCATCTCTCATACTTCACGAACCCTTCAAGCCATTGAAATTAAAGAATCGGAGGTACTAAGTTTTTTTTTCACTTTTTTTCTCCCTCCTCTTCAGCCATTGCTTCGAAAAACCACACAACACGTCAATGATTCCTTCAAAACACTAAATCATTATTTTTTTTCCCTCATAGTGCTACGTGAAAAAAAAAATTTCTAAAAATTCTTTCTCCTTCTTATTGCCCGCAACACATGAGCCACAATTAGTCAACACGAAAAGAAAATAAAACAAAATGAAAAATATCTGTTAAACGAAAAAAGAATAGTGGATAAAGAAAAAACAAACTTGAAATTCAAATGCAACGAAATGAAATAAATTAAAAATTAAAAATATAAATTGATAGAAAAAAGTAGCTATTTAAAAAAGAAGATAAATCTTCTTATTGAAGTTTTATTCTTATATATACAAAACGATGTAGAAAAGTAGAAATAACGATTATATTTAATGAATTTAAAATTAATAGTTTATTCTATTCGTACGAAGAAAACGAACTATAAAGTGGACTGCCTATAACTGAACTAGAAAAAGTAGTTGTCTCTCTGCAAACATCTGCTTGACTTTCGACGTGTGAGACAATAGGAAAATGCTGTATGCGTCCGCTACTCCAAGCAATTGTCAAGCAAACAGCTTCCGAATCTTTTTTATGATTCTGATAAAATTGAATGCAATTGGGGACTTCCAATGCAAAACCTTTAATTAGACATCCAGCTTTTACGTTCGTTATTCGAGAAGTTGCTCCTATTTTTGTCGTAAACACAGCAACCAGAGGACTCTCCTAAAGAAAGTGAAACAAACAAAATTACCTCCTATTTTTTTCATTCTAATGAAAAGTATTTTCATTTTGAAAATAATTTCCCCTTAATGGCATACTTGGAATATAATGGCCAAAAATCTGCCAGAGGGATCCCAATCCATGGAAATTACTCGTCCACCAATTGTCACTTCTTCCTCGTCATTGTCCGGATTTGTGAAGGTATATTTGCTAAGATCAATGAGAGGAACTGCGACTTTTGAATCATTGAAATTGCCCACAGTTTTAACGTCAAAAATATGATCCTCCAGAGGCATTGAAAATACTGTCGCTGGATCTTCCGTCGATGCAAAAAGAAGTGTCAAATTTGGTCCAAAACATGCGGCAGCGACGCGTCCACTCGAGACTGTCCATTTTTCCGGTATCCAAGGTGTACCATTACCAATATTCCAAATCCTTTTTTAAAAATTTCGTTTCAATGACAAGCAAAGGAAATAGAAATAATTCAAATTGAAAATCACTCGATGTAATTATGAATTAATTTCAAATTATTTACAACAAACCTAAAAACTTTGCCGCAAGTTGCAGAAAATAATCTCGATCCACAAGATGACCATCGAGTAAAACACAAACCCCCACTGCCAACTCTTTTTAAAGGAATTCCACTTCCCCTCGAAACATCCCAGATTATCATATTCGAATCTGTCATTGCTGAAGAAACTAAAAGATCACCCTGGAAATTTATAATCAACAATTCAAGTATCAGTTAAATTTAGAATTCAATAAATTATAAACGAATAATGTGAGGAATGAGCAAAATACCTCTGGATTCCATGTTACACTTGTAACGGGTGCATGATTTTTGTATTTTAACAGAGTTGCGTGACTGAGTGAATTACTGGCTGCACCCAATTCAATGGTCCATATTAAAATTCCCGATTGACAAGCAACTGCCAATTGACGACCACAATTTGTCCTCCAACTCATACAGCAAACAGATTTTTGTGCATTGTGCTTCAAAATAGCAACACCTGAAATGTCTTTTGAGAAAATGCGAATTCTATCGTCCCTCGTTGCCACCGCCAAACGTGTCCAATGTGGATGCCACGATATACAACGAATCTTAAAATATATTTATATTATATATTTATTTTATTTTCATTACGTGTTAAATTTACTCACAAGAGCTGTTATCCAATCTCGTGTATTAGCAATGTCAGCAATTGAACCTGATCCAGAGATAGGAAGTCCTTCACTTCGAAAACTTCCCTTTTCTACTAAATCTAAAACTCGCGTTAATCTACAAGAATTATAAATAAGATTATTAATGACTGTTAAACATATATTATCATCAAATCATAAATAAAATTATTGGAGTACATTATGACAAACAATAATATTTATAAAATAATATGTTTGTGTCTACTTACTGTGAGGCAACCCAAAAAATCGCAGGATTTATTCTTTCTGGATTTTCAGCGGAGGTTGCGCGAATTGCTTCAATAATTCCTTTTTCTCGCCAAACACTAACAATTTTCTTAAAAACACTGTCTTGAACGGGAAGAAATAAATCGCCAGCTCCAATAGTGCGAACCGATTCACGAGTTGCCAGCATATCGTGTGTAATAAAAATGACAGGGAAATCGCGCAGATATACTGCGAACGGTTGTGTTTCCTCATTAAGATTTTCTCTGTTGCAGTAAATCAATTCATTGTCAATAAGACTGGCCGTTGTCCGGTTATCAAAGAGAGGATTTTTGAAATCCTCGAAAGATGATATTTTCATCATTCTGGACACTTGTTGTTATAGGTTACGAAGTTCTTTTCAAATTCACAAATTGTATAACTAAAAAAATAAAACAATCGTCTATGTTGTCACTCCACTATTTGCACTTGTTCAACATTTCATTCGATTGTTATCAGTAAAAAAATGACTAATTCTACATAAACAATTTACTAATATAAGAAAAACAAGAGGTTAGGAATCGAATTTTTCAAACCCAGAAAGTTGTTAATCAGCAGTAATATAACTAATCTACTGTTTACTTATCTAAATCTATTAATAATACAAATTTTGATTCACAACACAACCGAAAAACATGTATCTGGACAAAAAAATAAGAGAAAACAAGATAATCACTGTTTCAAAACACAAATATTAAATTTGCTGTCATAACCTCAAAATATCATGTTTAGTTGAAAAAATGTCCCTTCCCGGCATAGGTGTCACTGTTGGCGCATGGATACAATCGTTACCATAGCAACAGCCAATCAGCTTCTCTAACAAAAAAAGCACATGAGCCCACTAAATTTAAAAATTCATCACACAAACCTTGAAATTATATTTTCTCATCAACAACATAACCTGAGAGTGTCAAAAATTATCGTTTTCTAAATTTACCACTAAAACAAACATCACAGTAAGGAGGATAAATAAAGAATACAAAACTGTCTTTAGTAGCGAAAATTGAAAAAAGAGGAATAGCGATTTCCCGCGGGCAATAGGTGGGGACACAGAACAAGACTTGAACCAGGGGGAGGGAAAGGATTACCCGGGTGGGGCGGGGTGAGTGGGGTGGGGTGGAACCAGTGTGAAGTCGCGAGTCGAGCAAGGCATTGAATAGTGCGGTTGAATTTTGCTGTGGATAGAGTTACCTTTTTTTTCAGTTAAATCCTAACTTTTCGTTGAAATTTTCGTCTCGTAATTGTTGATTATTTATTTTGTTAAAAATCGTTAGATGACGTGTGACATGCTAACGCGAATATAGTGCCAACCCGGCGAAGAAATGTCGTGTTCGGTGAATGGCTTTTCCTTGGAAAACAATTGGAGATCGAAAGAAGGCGAACAACGAGGTACCTAGACCAAATAGAAGAAATAATAATAGAGCCGGCCTCAACGAGAAATGGGCAAAAAGGGTGCAAAACGAAAAACACGCTGGAGAACCCTCAGTATTGGCAGTAAGTCTAATTTTTTCTCCATTGCATTACGATAACCTCGAAAAATGGGGTTTTTTTTAAAAAACCATCTACGCTTTTCTATTACGTCATATTCAATGCACACGCAGGTACAATTTCCAACATTCCTACTTTTTTTTTAAACAACGTTCAAGATTTTTTACTCTTAGTTAATTTTTTATACTCGGAAAAATTCCTCATTTTAGGGAAGCTGCAAAATTAAAGATTACGCCATACGGAACAAGGGTTGCGCGTTTGCTTTGGGTTTTCATCCTCTCTGATTGCCATGGATTGATAAACATTTTTCAAATATTTGCCCACTTTGAGACAAATTTGGTAAAAATACTATATATAATTATCAAGAAGAATTTTCGAAAGAGAAAAGAAATTTAAGTGATCGACAATATACCTGTATACATGAATCCGAATTAAAGAGGAAGATCAGTGTATTTTGCAAAATTTCTTTTCCAAACTGAAAATCAAATTTTGGATTTAAAAAACTTTAAAAATAATGATTGATATTCTTCTTTTGAATCAAGAAGAAAAGGCAACAGATCACGAAAATCAGGAACACAAAAATATTATTACATCTAAATGTATTAATAACAAGTGATTCAATTAATGTTTTTAATTGTTCAAAAATTCTAATATTTTTCAAAAATAATTTCGAAAAAAGAGTAAATTGATTTTCTGATGATTCATCGTACTGTTTATATAAAAACAGTTTTGCTTGACCGCAATTTCATAAACACTGATGGAGACAGAATTTTTTTTTTCTTTCTTTTTTGCTTTTTAAAGGAGAATGAAAATTGTCTTCGTGATTTGTAAATATAAACAAGAGGGCAGAGATCTTTTAAGTGCGTGCACTTGATTTCACTTATCCTAGTTTCTCCTTTTTTTTTAATAGAGAATTTTATCCACGTAAAATGATAATCGTCCACTAACGAGCATGCTCTTCGTTCGAGAGACAAATAATTCACATTGATTTTCTTTATTATTTGTTTCAAGTTGTCTATATCAAGAGTTATTGCTCTTTTTTCATTCTCATTAATATATTGTTGAAGAAGAAAATTTGTTTGTTTGTGTGAGTCTGATATGCATGTGATGTAAATAGAAATGTAAATAACGATATCGCGATTAATATCATTATATATTTATCATATATTAAATAAGATATTCGCTTAATTGGTAAAAAGAAAAAAATAACTAATATTTTTCTAAATATTTAAAATTCATATAGAAATGCATTTCAATAAAATTGCAATTAAAATATTTGGCAAAAGAGTGAAACAAATAAAATAGTATTAATATCAACAATATATAATAATCGTAATAATCCTAATGAAAATAACAATTGATTGTTATATTATTTATTCAAAGCAAATGGGAGAATATGTTGGAAAAAATATTATTCGAGAATATTGTCAAATTAATAGCACATATGCATTTATTTGGTTTCATTTAAAATATTTTTTTCCTTTTCTGGAGATTTAAAATTTTTATTGGACCTTGTCAAATTGTAAATCCGGTAAGAAGAAAATTGCATGCGATCGCTATAATTCTTTTGCCAGAGTCGAGGCAATCGATCCAAACACCCTCTCAGATACTGTCTAGTCTGTAAGGTGCTTTTACCTGTTTAGAATTCTTAGATAACAAATATTCGTCTTACAAGTTTACAATAATCAACTATTTTTTAAATCCCCTTTAAATTTAATGCAGTTATTTACTGCCATTAGCGACATAATTTTAAAATAAATGCTGCTAGTTTTAATCGATGGTAATAGATAAATTATTACAGTAATTTACTGGTAGTAAAGTATTTTTTTAATCTAGATATAAATACGGTAATTTTTTATACGCAAACAATGTATCATATTTTTTAAATAGTGTATACAAACAAATTTATGGTTAAAAAAATGTTTATTTTGGAATTTTATTATATTTTTGGGCCTACTAAAAAAATTTCAATTCTTTGAATAAAGGGGAAATAATCATATAAATTTGTTTTTGGACTCGCGATTTAAAAAAAATGTTATACGAAGGTCTATTTAGGTCGATAATGACCTTTACTTAAACAACCTAATAACCACTCTGAATGTACTTTTAACTCTATATCTTCGTCGATTTTATTTCGATTTTTAAATTATATCTTTACACTTTGTGTTAATAACTTCCATAAAAACAAGAAAAATTTTATTAAAAAAAAAAAAAAAAAATGGAAAAAGAAAAATGAATGATCTGATTATTTGATTTACTGCTTCCCAGAGGAGAATAAGTAGAAAACTGTTTTAATTACCGACATAAAAATTGCATTAAGCATTACATTAGAGCAGGAGAGAAAAAAAGGGAAAATACTTCTTTTATCATGTTTCACTATTTTCGACTCCATGGAGAGAGAATTTTATTAAGTGACCCTTTTTTTTATTACAAAGGTGGGATAGGTATCTGAAATTTTTAGCCAAATGTTTGCCTTTTATTTCTTAATAGCTTTTTCTGATTTTTCTTGTCATAAACATTTTTCCTCTCGTGGAACTAATGGCAAAATAAAAATAAATCCGAATATATTTCTTTGCTTCCAAAATTTATAAAAGTTACAAAAAAATTTCATTTGATAAATAAAATAAAAATATTCTCAAATATAATTCGTTACTTAATGACAGTCAATTATAAAACTAACATTGGAAAATTCTGTTTATTTATTTGCAAGAATGTAACTCGCTTTTTTATGTAATCTTTGACATTGTATAAAAAGACGATTGCTTCTTTTTATATAAAATTCTTGGAATCCTGTAATATATATTCTGCTTGATTATTTCCTTTAAGGTTTTTCATATTTATTCTTTCTGCGCACATTGAGAAAATTTAATATATATATATATGGATTATTTGTAATTTTCTATAATGTTTCACGATTTCTCTTCCGGCCTTGTTATATTTATTGAAAAAAGTGAATTCATTGGGGAAAAAAATAGAAAATGTAGGTACGCATTTTGTTTAACTTTATTGTATTTTCGAGGACGCATTTATGTGGATAATGAGCTTGTTGTCCGACATAGGACAATTGCCAAATGCCATTGCGTAGAATTTTACAACGTAAGAGGTGGGGGAATCACTGCTTGATGCACTTGCAATTCTATTTTTTTTTTGCTATAAGATTTATCGCTTAAATATGACTTTATAAGCAGTTTTTAATCCTCATTTTCTTTTAACGTTTCATTAAAAGAATATTAAATTACAAATATTCCAATATATTATAATAACTATATTTACTTTTCCCCTCTTTCAACTTTTTTTTCTAATGTTTTTAATTACAAAACTCTTTTTTAATTACAACTCTTTTCTTTAATTTACAATATTGTAAATTAATAATTTTATTCAAAATAAACAAGTTCTATATCCACGTGAGCAAAAAATAACAATGTTTTTTTCATGAAAGTAAAAAAAAATTTCTTAGAGTCAAAACATCTTTGAAAATAAATATATCTTTGTTATCAGTAATACACAGCCTTATCAGGAACAATAAATTAAAATATATACTGTTCTCTATAATGATGTATATGACGTAATTTTACAACTTGATTATAAAAGATCTATTCATCTCAGTCGATATTTTATAACGGAACGGAAGAAAGTGATTAGATTTCTTTCAAACTGTTATCATATTTTATATATTTGAGAACACATACTTGTATTTTTGGAAAAAAAATTGTTTTCTCTCTATAAATAGCGATAATATATCTTATATCATCATCTCTATTTCTTTATAACAATAAAAATGCGATAATTGAAAAGAGTTTTATTATTATTTAAATGGAGGAATTCGAATTATTATTTTCCCTTCTTGAAGCAGACAATAATTAGTATGTATGCTCAAATGGATGCGCATCCAGAGATTTTTTTTTTTAAAGTTCATTGCCTCATTGACTGACAATTTGATAATTGGCTCAAGGTTTGCTTCCAACGTTTTCACACAGATATACATACACAATGTTTTATTCTGCAATAACGAATATTTTTATGTAAATTTTTAATCAGATAGACATTTTTTTATTACAGTTAATAAAAATACTATCGCATATTTCATACTATCGTATGAAACAAAAAGACAATTGTTTCTAACATCCGTTATCTAAAAGGACAATTTATCCTCTACTAAAACTATTTCTTGAATTTACCATTATCAATTTTTTGCAATTGATCGAAACTATTTTGATCTACAGAAGATTGTTAGGAATAAATTTTTTCCTATAAACTAGACATGAAAATTGAAAAGTAATGCCAATCATTGAGATGATTTTCTTCATTATATAGGTGAAAGGGAGGGCAAAAAGAAATTTTGAATTCGAGACCTTTGTCAATTTGTGTAATGAAATGATATGAATCGGAAAGTTGGTTTCTTGAGATCAAGGGTCGAACCTCCACCATTTGCGGACTCTGCACGTCTGACTGACTGGAACTACTTAATAAGTAGTATAAATTCATGTATGTATGTACAAGTACATAGCTTATACATACAGGAAAGAAAAGAATAATATGTACGGGAACAAATCAATACACGAAAGGCGCGTCTCAATCTGCTTTCTGTCTTGAGCAGTCTCGAGGAGAGTTTATAGGAAATGAAACGACAACCTGCTATGGGTGATGTCACTTTCGTGTACAACAATGTCGTGTCTAAGATACACTTTCCTCATTCAAAAACTCATCATCTTTAAGCTCATATCTCCCTTCTACATTATGATTATATTTTCCTGCTATTCAAAATTTTTATCATTATTATTTGATGGATATGTAATCAAGAACGCACATCTTCCATTTGAACTTGCGTAATAAAGATATATCTAAGAAATATACTCTTTGTATTTCGTTTTACTACACGACGAAAAAGGAATTAAATCTACTAAGCGGATTGTTAATATAATAAAACAGATCTATAGTTTGTAGGAACAAATTTTTTCTTCTCTTAACAGATTTATTGTTAACAAAATTCTGATTTGTTCTAGGAAAACAAAAAATTTCCAACAAGATCTGTTAGTTCTGTATTAGAACAGCATCTGTTTAATCAATTTTAGCCACTTCTCTGTAAAGTTCTTGCTAGATTTTGATGGATACCACTATGATAAAAATGATTCTTGCTGTATTTGTCATCAAATAATTAAAAAACGAATCAGAGCGATTGGAGTAAAATATCATAAAATTCCTATGGATTAAATTATAAATGGAGTTCATATATCGAAAGAGAAATATATAATGTGTTCTTCAGAAGATACTTAAATGTGTATGGATTCTAACTATAAGTTGAGGTAAAGTGTCTTTATATAGACTGAAAAAGAGGAAGTATGCGGAAGAAGGGTATGAAAAAGCAATGAAGAAAGAAGAAAACTTTTCTTTAAGAAGCATAAGTAGAGCGTTTCTTACACCCGTTTTGTCTTGACTTTACTGATGCACCTCAGAATACCTTCCACAGTGACACACAGAACCAACAACAAAAATCGAAGAATGTTAAAGCTTCTGTCTATAGTTGTGCGTAACAACTGGTCGATTGAGTTATATACTCCATACATAAATACATATGTGAACCTGGCTATATATACATAACTTGCGGGCCAAACATGAATCCTCTGGTCCTAAATTATTCTATGCCAAAGATATACAACATGATGGACGCATCGGTACCATTAGTCACTAGGTCTTTTTTTTTCCTTTCTTTTCTTTTTCTCTTTAACGCCGACAGATTTCGGACAATAATAGAGAAACGATCCAAGTATAACATTGACAAAAACAAGATGGGATCAAGGAAGGTGAATAAGCATACGTATTATACAAACACGTGCCTCGCGTGTCGTCATTTGCGCACACCGGGTTCTTATGTAATTCATATATCGCGAGGACAATTTTCTTTTATACAAAATTCTTCTTTCGTATTATTACAAATATTGAACACTAGAGAAATATCTTTTTTTAGCTGGTTAATCTTATCAGAATGTATTTCAAAAGAAGATGTATAGTCGTTCTTTTTTATCAAACTCCCGAATATATTGCAAAAAGATAATGATTATAGATTCGAAATTCTTGAGAATTAAAATCGAGTTAAAATTTGATGCTTTTTAATGACATTTAATAGAAAAAAAAATTTGTTTTCCACAGAAGTGCGAGTCGAAGACCTCGCTTCTTTTATATACAAAAGGTTACGTAATCATTTGCCTGATATAACATTAAAATTATGCATCGCTATATTGCGTTTTGTATACGTGCATCACTGTCGTAATTTTTCGCTATATAGTTTATTGAATAATCAAACTTATGTATGCAAGGTACACACATATGTGTGTGTAACGTTGATAAATCTTCAATTTGACGCTTGGAAACTGCGGATACTGATCATAATTTGAGTTGGGTGGAGCTATATGAATAGCACGTGAAAAACCACGAGGATAGTCACACGCTCTACAACTTTCACGTACAGTATGCATATTATTTATATTTCGCTGATGTCACGAGAAAAATTAAGTTTTCAGTTTACCTAAGACTATTTTGGTTTCATTTTAAGAAGTTTCCTAAAACTAAAATACTTCCAACTTCCGAATTTGAAATTTCTCTTTAAAATACATGGCAGAAAAAAATAAGAGTTCAAAACTCTCATTAACGTTAAGAGTTAAAAACATAAAAACACTTGGGAATAATAGAGAAATATTAAAATAGAAAAGTATATTGTTTAAAGTTTAGATTCATAATGAGCCTATAAGGGAATGTTTGTCTGTTATAAAGTATTTGAAAACTTCGTGTAGACTCCTTTTTAGTGGCGCCATACATCATAAGCATTCATCAGATCGATATATTCGACCATAAAATATTGCCTTTGCAAAGTATCCTTTGCAAAACGGTTTCACTTGCCTTTTCGTGAAATATTTTCCCTATTCAGTACCATTCAAAACATCAAAAAACAAAAATTGGATTTTTTACCATCAAGAGTTAAATCCAATAATTTCTGTTATTTGTCGTATACATTTCTTGTCTATTATTTCATCGAAATTCTGGCATGTTTATTCGTTTTATTTTGCGTAGCATATAAAGAGTATGTCAGTGCTTCTAATTTTGAATTTACAATTCTATTTGTCAGGAATATATTCAGTTTATTTGAGAAAGTATGAGAATATTGCAATAATATATATATATATAATATGTCGCAAGAAAGGGAGATGATATTCAACAAAAAGAAAATCAAATCTCTTTATATTCGCGTGGTATAAAATATATCATATAAAATTCAAAACTGTTTCTCATTAGAATAACATTGAATATATTTTGGACAAATTTTAATGCTTTAATTGCTTTATTATTCTGCTTTTATTTATAATATGCTAATAACAAAATAGAACTGGAAAATTTGTTTGAGTCCAGACTATATCAATAATAATGCGGAGAATTTTGCATCCATTAATAAAACGCTTTTAACAAAAGCAAAATTACCCTATAATACAATATTTCTTCTCATTTGAAAACAAAACTTGCTCGACTTAAAAACTATTTCTAGAATACTGTAGAAAAACTAATACGTATATGATTTTTCTCCGCATTTGGTCATAACCAGAGAAGTGGTCATAAAATAGAAGAATTATTGTAATTTACTGAAATATTTGCCTTGAACAAAAATATATATATAATTATTGCTCACAGTATTATTATTCTAGTGAGTCTAAAAAATATTTTTCAAAATAAACACATTTTATTCTTATTTTATTACTCAGGATCTTTCTTTCGAATATTTCCCGCGAAGCTTTTAATAAAAAAAACATTAAATATTCCCATCATTAAAAAAGATAATAACTTATTTAAGAAAGTCATTGTTGGAGTTGATTCAAAAGTTATAATGAAAGAGCAAAAAAAATGACGGTCCAAGCTACCTGTGATAACCTGCAGGAAAAAAAGGCGCCAAAGTATGTGTCATATGGGAGGGTGGAAGGGAGAGATGTTGAAAATATATAAAATAGTGTGTGACGTAATTTACAAACGATCCTATTTATGACTTTTGAAATTAATTTATGAACGATAATTCACATTTCAAATATGTCAAACGGCACAAAGATGTACATAGATAACCGGAGAACCCCAGTCGAATGTTTTCAACAATGTACCTATGCTGTTCTATAATGGTCCAACGTTCCAAATCACTCTTGCCTCGGCCATCGCATCTAGTTTCGTCCAACAACGATGACGCCCATAAAGACTATTCTTCATTTCGTCACTCTTAAATTTCCGCCTACCATCACTATGTTTCATCAGATTTTACTTCATTTTTGAGTATAACAAGTATAAATTTCAAGCTAGATTTATAAACAATAATTTTTTTCTCCCGCAACTCTTCTCCTATATCTGTTGTATTTCACGAATGTGGTATTTGACAAGTTCTGTTTGTTGATATGGCATTATCTTTTGTCAATATGTTTAAGAATCACTTTATACGCAAGCAAGGGAAACAGACGTATACTTTTCTTGACCAAGAAGGTCATCATCTTACATACGGACCATCATACATATGTAAGAGTTGTTCCATATCATCTGAATAAATGGAGTATAGTCAAGTAAATATTTAAGGAATCAAGGAAAGCTTACTTTGTCGGATAGAGATATAAAACCTCGAGCAAAATAAAGACATGAAGCTAATCTGTAATTAGCCAGAAAATCAGGTTTTTGTCGAGTCTATCAGATCGATTAATGTCGACATTAGTCCGGAAAGTACAATGGTATAATCGGAATGAGTCTACAAGAGATTAGACCCACATTTTGTGCGGTAAATCCGGAATTGGTGTGTAAGAAATCCAACCCTACAAATAATCCAGACAATAAATTGAATCCTAAGTGAGTGCTAATTCGGGAATTCTGATTTATTTCAGAATTTTTGTCTAAGAAGGTCTGAACAATCTGGAATGAGTACGGAATTTAGTTTTGAAAATCCGCAAAGGACTTATAATCAGTCCAGACAATTCGAATTTGTCGTTAACGATCTGTTAGCATTAAATAAGACCGACTAATAAGCGTTAACAATATTTGTATAAAAATCATGGGAAAGTAACAATCCCTGAGGGATGACATCTAATACATGAAACAAAGTACGTAGAGAGTATTTTAGGTTGTCAATAAATCGATTCTTGAAAATGTGAAGAAAAAATAGAAACTAGGAAGTGGTAAATAGGTGGCAATTATCTCCATCGTACACCAGAGGACAGAAATATATAATACCCCTAAGTTACTCCATGGTCGTTAACCCCGACAGTTGTCTCTTAAACTCTACTCTTCTTATACATGAATACTTCTTGTCATTTGTGTCGGTCTAGTTCAGACGTAGGCGTTTTTGGCAAAGTTCTATTAAAATTTTTCTCGTTTTTTTCAAAAATATATATTTTGGAAACGATAAGCTATTCGTCTTTTTCAAGTATTGTACTAGGTCTCAAATTAAAATAGCTTCCCTCTGAAAAGGACCGCACACAAAACGACAGAACTTCTACTCTCAACAAATTCGAATATCATTAAATTTAAGATTCACCAGCAAATGTAACCATCGATCATTAAAAATATGGGTACAATTACATTTAAATTCATTCACCCTGTTACCATTTAACGAAACGACAATGGAAACAATTCGGAAATGCAACATATACAGAATCATTGGATTCTATAGAAGTCAATCAATTAATCATCGGCATTGTGAGAAACATTTTTTCAAATTAACACAATTAGTATGTTAATTAAAATCAAACTAGAGCTTCATTTTCCAAAAGGACTTTTAATTTTTAAACATTTGTATAAGCGGATTTCTTTTTTCAAAGTAGATTTTCTTTTTTCTTTCAACCCTCATTGAAATAACAACTGTGTAACGTCTTTGAAAAATTTTCCAACTAATTTGATATATAGCTATTCTACATTGGATGGGCAAAAAATTTCTAGGGATTCAATTTAATAAATTTACTCGCGTGAAAAATCAATGAAATACTCTTGTAAGAATTGAAATTGCATCATGCATGAGTTTATTGACTCTTTATCATTTGCAAATCTATTGACTTGATGAAAGCTTTGCATATATTGTGTAAGACAGAAACCCAAAAAGATTTTTACTCCCCTTTTTTTCTGCGAGCCAATAATCGGACGCGCAGTCGCGTTTCTGTTTAGTTTTGCTCGATAGTTGGCAAGTCTGCTAGAATAACCCCTCTGTATTCGCGCATGCCACTGGATATATAGATATATACAAAATTATACACACAGATAGTTTAAAGGGGTGAATGTGAATACGGATGTTGGGGTAGGTCGACAGACACACTTGCCTCCCCAATACTCCGTCACAGTCTCCATCCACCGGTTCTAAAAATCGAAGACTTGTGCTTCGGGTTAGTCCGGTACATTCCACCAACCAAGTTCCTCTGCCTTCTCTCTCCTTCCCTCTCTCTTTCTCTTTTTTATAATTCTTCAATTTCTCCTTCCCATCTTTCTCATATCAGGAATTTTCCAATTTTTGATAAATATTCCGACTCTGATTTCATCAATTAAAAGCACCTTTTCTTCTTTTTCTGTTTGCCAAAAATGATTTTCGTTTTACCAAAAACGTAATTCCATGTATTTAGTTTTCTCAAAATGATCCTCGTGTATCCTAGAACCACTTTAACACGTGTTGATAAAAATTTTAAAACAGTTTGAAAGTTAAATTATGAATGTCAAATTAAGATTTTCTCACTATTTAATATATTTTCGTGGAGTTTTATTGTGGACAAGAATATCAAGTCAATGATGTACAAGTTCGATTATCAACGGATGACTGAGATATTATTTTTTTCCTCCACGAGGAAGCAAAATGAAGTATATTTTGCACTAATGATGGAACAATATTAAAACCGGCAAATATATATTACACACGTCATTTAATGTTAAAAGCCGGTTTACGCCGGTTTTGCTTAGCTTTTACACGATGATGTTGCGGTCGAAACGAGATATATATATTACGGAAGCTGAGAAAAGGAGAGGATCTCTTTTCATATGTGGTCGTGGGCAATTAGCGTTGTTTAGCATTCAAGTGTCATGAAACATATAAGAACACTTGCGAATTTCTGAGACCTATTCTCAGTTAATTGCAAACTGGCAAAAATCGAAACAGATTTTTTTAAAAGAAACACCTTCTTCTACACAGAGAAATTCTTGTACATTTATGAAAAATCGAAAAAAAAATCCAACGATTGAAAAATTATTTCCATTGAAAATGAAAGTAATATTGATTTTCTTCCAAGTGGAATGAAGAAAATGAAATAAGACGAGGAGAAGTGAGAAGCCTGTTATTAAATTTAATCGATCAGGAAACCTTTTCAGCCCTTTTATATATTCCATGCCCTTAATTTATTGGCGATTGCTCAATTATTTAAAAATATCCTCAACAAGAAGACAGTATGGCGAAAAAATTTCCAAATTCAACGCGAGAAATGTATTAAAAATTTCCCTTTTTCAGCCTTTAATATAACAAAAAAAGAAATGGGCTAAAATTAGTGACAAATTTCCATCAATTTGTGTTTAATTTCCAATTTATTTTTTGTGAAAAATTATTATAACTCCCCCCCCCCCCAAA